>JFGX01000047.1:0-120357 GCA_000729855.1 Epichloe aotearoae
TTTATAGACTAACTTTTCTAGAAGTATAAGTATTTTATTTAAGTCTATATTAATAATATAATTATATTTTTAGATAGTATTAAGAAGTATTTAGAATACCTTAGTATTATACTTAAAATCCTTAAAGAAAATAGGATAATAATTATAGTAAAGAAGTCTTTTATTAGTTACCTTACTATTTAATTATTAGGTTTTATTATTAATAATAATAGAATTATTAATACTAATAATAGACTTAAAGCCTTTTAAAAGATAGTTTTTCTAAGTAATTTAGTAAGTCTTAAAACTTTTATTAGAATAGCTAGTTTCCTTTATAATAAAATCCTATAGTTTAATATATAGATCTAACTATTATAGGAATAGAAAATAGTATTATTAAGAGAGTTCTATAAGAAAGATAAGAAAATTACTAGTATCTTAAAACTAGTATAAAAAAAGAAGGTATAGTAAAAGATATTTTTACCTATAAAAGATAAGAAAAAGGCTTTTAAAGATATTAAGGCATTTCTAAGTAAGAAATAAACCTTATAGTATTATAATCTAAAAAAACCTCTATTTCTTAAAATTAATACTTATAAGGAAGGATTTAGTTTATATACTTTCTAATTATAAGAAGAATAGGATAGCTAAAGTATTCCTAGAAGGGATATTAAGAATAACTAAATATAGCTAATCCTATTCCTTTTAAGAGTAATATTAAGTATTAAGAAGTAATATAGTTTAACTAAAGTAAAAGTAGCTATAATTATATAAAGTATTAGGAAGCTCTAAAAAATAGTTTAATCTAATAATACTATAGTTAATATTTTAACTAACTATTCCCTAGCTAAGGGTATTATTAAGCATACCTTATTATTAATAATAGATGTTACGTGGCAGAATGAGCTTAGTCACGAGGGACTTTTATAGGGCCGGATTCGGCACTCCAGTTAGAAGAATTAACTAACTTCTAACATCATATATTATACCTAATAGTAGCTTTCACAAGTAAAATTAGTATAACTTATAACTAGTTAAATCCGTTAGCCCCTCTGATAGATTTGACCCTATATTATGCAGAGCTAGTACATAATAAGTGGTAGTAATTAGAGATTCTTTTATTACACACCTCTGGTAACCTAGATATAGAAACCCTATGTCTAAAACTAACTATTTATAATGTAAATTTGCTTTTCTAGTTACTAAAAACAAACTATACCTTATTTATTAATTTTAGATATTTAATAGCGCAAACCTAGATTTTAGATATTAAAAATAGAAACTTATTAAAACTAGCGAATAAGAAGACTTAAATAACCTTATAAAATACGAATTTAATAATGGAATTCTTAAGAAAAGGGAATAGCTAAGAGATTAAGAACTACCTATTTACTAGAATCTAGTAGATTTATAAGCTATATGTCTTACTTAGAATTAAGTTAAAATCTATATTAGTAAAGCTAAATCTAAAGGATTTCTTAATAAATCTACTAGATTAAAGGGTAGTAAGGCCTTAGAGTAGTAAGTAGAGGGTATTACTAGTCCTATAAATAGTACTATAACTACTAAGACTAAGAAAGATATAGAGAAGGATAAAAATAATAAAGAAAAGGGGATTATAAACTACCCTAAAAATAATACTATTACTTAATATACTAAACCCCCTAACTAATTAATAAAGTTAAATTTAGAAGACTTATAACTAGGACCCTTAGGAAATATACTAGAATTAAAGGAATTTTAAACTAGGCTTACTAAATATAATACTATAAGGTTATTATAGGGAGTATTAGAATAAGAATAGGCTATATAGTAAGCTATAATAGATAAAGTAATAACTAGAATAGACTAGCTAGTATCTAGATTAGTAACTAAACTTAGAAACTTATAAGGTACTAGTACCTTAGTAGGTTTAATACTAATAGTGTAAAACACTATATAGGGAATAGTATATTTACTAAGTAACTAGGGATAATATAAGAACTATTTAAATACCTACCTAGGATAAGTAGTATAACCTACACCGCTATAGTACTAGCAAGGATTTATATAGTAGTAGCTAAATCCTTACTAGGTATAGCATTAAGCACTATATTACCTAGACTAAGGATAGCATACTAACCCTAGCTACTAAGGAAGGATAGATCTAGCGCTAGATTAGGATTAGTATAGTTAGTAAGCGGAGATAGTAGAATAAAATGTAGATTTAACATAGAAGATTATAGATATTAGATACTTTAAGCCTTATAATAAACTAGAAGAAGCTAGTAATAACCTTATTATATATAATAGGAAGCAGACTATTTTCTATAATATTAAATTATAGATCTAGGTAATTAAAGATTACCTATATTATGCTAATCCTAGCTAGTAAGATATTATTTAGAAAAAGATTTAGACGCTATTCTAAGGAGATATAATAGTATAGTATAGATAATATCTTAATATAGGTAAACAAACTACTATATTTAATAATATATTAATAGTGTTTACCACTATACAAAAGGAATTTAGCATTTAAGTGTAGGACATAATAGCATAGCTTAATAAAGTAAAATACATAAAGGAGGACATCTTAAATAAGGTCTCTTTTTGCGAATTCGTATTAAAGATTTTCTAGTATATAAGGGTAAATAGCAAAATAACTAATTATTAGCTCCTAGTATGCCTATATCTTAAGCTTTATCTAGGATTACGTTAGATATGCCTAGTTCTAACTAAAGATAATATAAGATTAGCCTATATTACTATAGTAAATAATAAAAGATATAACCTATATAACTATTTATATAGTAAAAGCTACCCTAAAGGCAAAAAAAGTAAAGGAAAGCTTAAGGTCTACTTTAATACTAAAATATCTAGTAGTAATTTAGAGGATAATAAGAATAAAGCATAAGCTAATTAGAATAGGCTATTAAACATATAGTTCCTATTAGAGAACTAATATTACTAATAGGATAATTAGAGTATTTAAAGACCTTTAGGATTTTTCTAACTAAGGCTATATTAGCAAAACTAATATACTAAAGGACAAAACCAGAGGCCCTAGTGGAATAAGCCCTAAGAGAATTAAGAAGAATAACTAGGTTTTAACTAAAGCTAATAAGAGAATATTTAGAACTAGCAGAATAAGCAATATCCGCAGGACTTAGGACTACTAGAGATAAGAGGTTAATATTAGTAGCTATAGTAATTCTAGTATTAGGAAAAGCTATCTAATAAAGAGAAGGAGTATATATATATTATAGTGTATAATAATAATTCTAATGTATAATAGCATAAAACTTATCTTTAGGAATATAGTTATTATATAACTAAAGAAGGGGAGGTTCTAGAGAATAGAGCATAAGAGACTAACTTTATTAAAACCTATTTTATTAATAATATTAAAAAAGAAATAGATAAGGCTACCACTAAGATAGATATACCTAGGTTAAAATAGCTTGCCCTAGGATAAGTAATTAAGGCTATAGTAAGACCTTAAGAGGTTAAGTATAATAGTAAAAGGGCAAATATATATTTAAAAATCCCTCTTAAATTTAATAATAAAGGCAAGAGTTATTAGATTTACCTTAATATAGGAATGTTATTAATTCTAGTAGATAAAGGGTAGTTATAGCAGAATAGGTTAAATATAAAATAGGGAATATAGGAACTAAAGCCTATATCTAAAGTCTAGTTATCCTTTTTTATAACTAAAACCACTATATTTAATTTTTATATCCTAGGAGTAGTGTGTGGAATAGAAATCACTAGATACTTTATAGTTATAGTAGATATAATACTAAATCTAGGCCCTAAACTATTACTTAGAATAAATTTTCTTTATAAATATAGAGTAAAAATTAATTTTATATGCCCTAAGGTGGTTTTTAGGTTAGTCTATAGTATAGTAGTATAAGTAGAAATATTCTAACTAACAAATAAGGTTCTATATTAGCAGGTAATTACTACCTATATAGTAATAATTCTACTAAAAGCATAGTTATATGTACTAGTTACTTAGAAAATAGCGTAGGAAGATTAGGAAATAAGTGTATATTATATAGAGTTATATTTAAAGTATTTTCCTAATACACTAATTAGCAGATCTAGCTAGGGATAGATAGTTACCTATAACTTAACTAATAAAACTATTACTATTAGTAAACATTAGAAGGTTACATAGCTAATAGTAACTAGTAAGGTTAATACTAACTATCTAGTTAATAATCCTTTTATATATTATGCTTATTTTAGTAAGGATATTATAGAGAAAGTAAAAGATAAAAATAGGGCTAATAATAAATCTAATAAAGAAGGAGATAGTTTTAGTCTAAAGAGAGTTAATATAGGAGTACTATTATATAAGATCTTATACCTAGAAGATATTCTATATATAACTAATAAATTCAGAGTATAAGTTACTAATGTTAATTATAAGGCTATAAATAAATTTATCTAGCTAACTAATAAATATAATATTTATTATAATAAAGGTATTATTCCTATACCTAAGGACTAGAAAATAAGGATTAATCTTATTAAAGGATAGCAACATTAAACAAGGCTAATTAGGCCTTATAGATTAGGGGGGTAGGATATAAATAAACTTAATAAAGTATATAATAAACTCTATATAAAAGAGAAGATATTATATTTAGATAAGCTAGCAGCTATAGTATGCCTAGCGTTTATAGTATAGTAAGAAACTAGCTAGGAAAGGAAAGGAAAAGTTATAATTAATATAAGACCGCTTAATAACATAGTAATACTAGATATATACCCTCTACTAGACTAAAGCAACATTATAGATAATACCTATAGTAAGAAGGTTTTCTCTCTTTTTAATAGAATAGGATTCTTCCACTAGTTACTAGTTAGGAAGGACTATTAAGCCTGTATAGTGGTTATTTTAAATTAAGGTCTTAAGGTATTAAATATAGTATTAATAGGTTTTAAAAACTCCCTTACTTTTACCTAAAGGTTTATAGACTAACTTTTCTAGAAGTATAAGTATTTTATTTAAGTCTATATTAATAATATAATTATGTTTTTAGATAGTATTAAGGAGCATTTAGAATACCTTAGTATTATACTTAAAATCCTTAAAGAAAATAGGATAATAATTATAACAAAGAAGTCTTTTATTAGTTACCTTACTATTTAATTATTAGGTTTTATTATTAATAATAATAGAATTATTAATACTAATAATAGACTTAAAGCCTTTTAAAAGATAGTTTTTCTAAGTAATTTAGCAAGTCTTAAAACTTTTATTAGAATAGCTAGTTTCCTTTATAACAGAATCCCGTGGTTTAATATATAGATCTAACTATTATAGGAATAGAAAACAGCGTTATTAAGAGAGTTCCACGAGAAAGATAAGAAAATTACTAGTATCTTAAAACTAGTATAAAAAAAGAAGGCATAGTAAAAGACATTTTTACCTATAAAAGATAAGGAAAAGGCTTTTAAAGATATTAAGGCATTTCTAAGTAAGAAATAAACTCTATAGTATTATAATCTAAAAAAACCTCTATTTCTTAAAATTAACGCTTATAAGGAAGGATTTAGTTTATATACTTTCTAATTATAAGAAGAATAGGATAGTTAAAGCATTCCTAGAAGGGATATTAAGAATAACTAAATATAGCTAATCCTATTCTTTTTAAGAGTAATATTAAGTATTAAGAAGTAATATAGTTTAACTAAAGTAGAAGTAGCTATAATTACATAGAGCATTAGGAAGCTCTAAAAAATAGTTTAATCTAATAACGCAGTGGTTAATATTTTAACTAACCATTCCCTAGCTAAGGGCATTATTAAGTATACCTTATTATTAACAATAGATCTAGACAAGGCTAACCTAAAACTAGCAAAAGTTATAAATTATTTATCACAATTTAATTTAAAGGTAACGCATATACCTGGAATATTAAACGTTATACTAGATACACTCTCTAGATTACTAGTAGAAGTTACCTATAGGGAGGCAGCGCAGAAGAGCTAATATAATAAGTTAGATATAAGCGCTTATTTTGCAAATAAGGAATATATTACAAAGGCAATTATAGATAATAACCTTAAGGCTAAAATCATCTTAGGATATTAGTCTGATTAGAAATTTAGTTAAATTATTATAGCTATAAAAGCCTACTAAGAAAAGCAAGCAGTAAGAAACATTAGAGTTAGACTAAAAATCCCTTTATTTAGATAGGATTTACATAAGGATAGTCTATTATACTACCACAGTAGAGATAGATTTTTCTAACTCTGTATTCTAATAACAGAGGTTAAATCTATCCTATAGCTAGTATATAATAACTAACATTATTTCAGAATTACTAGGATAGCAGTAGAGCTATAATTAGTTTATTTCCCACGTATAAGCTAACAAATTCGTAATTATATAGCCTATTACATAGCGTGTTAAGAAAACGCAATTAATTGCTTAAAACCACCAGAGAAGCTACAACTATTATAGCTAAAGCTAACGCCTTTTTACATAATTTTACTTAATTTTATCACAGATATGCTAGAAGTGCTAGCGGCGAACACAATATAGCAGATAGAAGGATACGCTACCTATAATTCATTATGCCTAGTAAATTGCCTATTTAGCAAAAGGACACTTCTAATACTAGGATATACTATATATCCAGCGGAAATCTAGGTAGAATTACTCCTTTACACTCTATATATTATAGACTAGGGATTACTAAGATAAATCATTAGTAATAGAGACCTAAGATTTATATCTAATATATAGAAAGAAATATTTAGGTATGTAGGAGTTAAACTCCTTATAGGCATAGCGTACTACCCTTAGATAGATAGAATAGTAGAAAGGAAAAACCAGATAGTAATAATCGCAATATAATACCACATAGTAACTAACCTAGATATAACGTAGATATTGCTATTACTAGCGCTATAACATCAGCTAAATAACACTATAGTAATAGGTATAGGGCAGGCTCCTAATAAACTATTATATAGTTTCTACCTATTAAGTATTATTAATTTACTTTCCCTAAATAATATAACTAACACTAAAGCTAGCGTAAATAATATTATAGTGTTATAGAAGTTATACTAGTATAAGGCCTAACTAGTAATTATAATAGTAGCTATGCTTACTAAAATTCAGTACAATAACCATCATAAACTAGTTAATATTAATAAAGGAGATATAGTATATCTATAACTATATAAGGGGTATAAATTACCTAGTAAACCTAAGAAGAAATAGTCACTATAGAAGGTAAGGCTATATAAAGTATTAGAAAAAGTAAACCCTCTAGTATATTAGTTAGATTTTCCCCTGAATTTACAAGTCTATCTAGTAGTATTATTAGCATAGATATAGAAGCTAGTGTAAGGGAAAGACCTGTTTAAAAGGGAAGAACTAGCCCTACTACTAATTATATTTAATAATTCGGAGGAAGTAGACTATTAGGAAATCAAAAGAATCTATAATTATTATATTAAGATCCTTAAGTAAACTAAAACTATAAGAGTAGAATTTCTTATTAGATAGAAGGGCTACACTACTAAAGATAACTAATAGATAGTAAAGAATAAAATAAGAATAAATATATCTAAGATAGTAAAAGATTACCTTAAGAAGAATCTAATTAATTAGGTAAAGGAGTATATAAAGAAAGGCCTTAAACCCCCTATAGAATAATAATAGTAAGAGTAGAGGTATAATAATAAGAAGGTAAATTTATTAGGTTAGTACAAAACCGTTAGACCCTCTTATATATATTATTTATTATACCTACTAAGGGTAACCTACCTTACTTATACCTTATAACCCCCCCTAACACACTAACAAACCTAGCGTAGTTAAATTTAGCACCTATGCATGTGATTTTATTTAGACCTTATATTTCGCTCTATAGCTAGGATAGTTAAATCTAATAATAAAAGTAATAAAGTGTTTTACTAGCTATATAACGTAAAGCAGCGTTACCTATAAGAGATAAGGAAGTATAATAATTATAAGAAGTACTATACGAAATTTAATAACCTTACTCTAGAAGTTAAATATATAGCTTACTTATTTTATACTAATCTATATTATTACCTAAGCGTAAGACTAGACCTTATTATATTTAATAATAAGTTAGATATAAGTAACTAAATAATTTATAAGTAAATACTAGTAGCGTATCTATATATTTAGGTGCTAGCCTTAATATAATAAAATTAATTAATAAGGAGTATTACTTTTACTAATTTAGTATAGTAATAAGCTAGTACTAATAAGGAGAAAGCTAAATATAGGGAGTAGGGTAATAACCTCTTAATTAAATTAGGTATAGTAAGCTATCTTAAAGGCTAGAAGCTTTCTAAACGCTATTTACACCTAGTATTAGAGTAAGATCTATTACTAAGATATATAAATCTAATATAGCGGGTTATATATCTATAATAAGAATAGTATAAAGGAGAATTAAGAATAGTATAAGATAAATTAGACACGCTATTATAGTAAGCTATAGAGGGCAGTAAAGATATTAATATAGCTACTATAGTTATTAAGAAAATAGTTAAAACTAAGGTAAAAGCTAAAAGAGATAGTAATAAAGGTAAAGGTAGTAAAGGTAATAATATTAATAATAAACTAGAAGAATTATAGAATCTAGAAGTAGAAAGCTAGAAATATAACTAAGTAATATAATAATTAATATAGGAAAATATTAAAAAGGCTAAAAGATAAAAGTAGCTATAAGAAAAAGAAGTAGTCTAAGGAAATAATAAATCTAGTAACACACTAGGTAAAGAGAATAGTAGTATAGAGGAGACTAAGAATTAAGATAATAATAAAAGTAGTAATATAATAAATAAAGAAGATAATAGTATAGTAAGATTTAATCTTACCTAAGTAAGTAGTAAATCCCCTAAACTAGAATTTAAACCTAAGAGCAATAAGGAGACTAAACTTATAGAAACTAAATTTAAAGATAGAGGTTTTAAAAGTAAAGGTAAGGATAAAGTTAATAACATACTAGCTAAATACCTTATTAGGCTATTATAGGTGTATAAACGGATTACAAAGCTTGATTTTAAGCTATTATTTATTAGATTTAGAAAACCTAGTTCTAGAATAAATGCCTTAAAGCTAATACTAAAGATTAGGGCAGTAGTATATAAAAGGGTAATAGAAGAATTTAATGTAGAATATAAAGGGAAAAGCATTAAGGGGATTAATTTTAGTAGATTTAGACATACTATATTAGGTTATAAGGCTAAAAGGTAGGATATTTAATATGTAATATAGGCCTATATACATAAATTTACGCTTAATAGTGCTATAATAGTATTAGATAGTCTAGAGGTGGATTTAAAGGATATGTATTTTATATTATAGTAAAACATAGTTATCTAAATTTTTACTATATTTAAGGAATAAAAAGCTATATTAAGTATAAGATAAGTAGCCGTAAGGCAGGCAGGGAAACCCATAAACTATATTATAGTAAATCTAATAGAATGCGGAGCGATAAGATAAGCGAAAATTAGGTAAAAACAGTAGCTATAGCCTTTTATAATAGTGTAATAGTTAAGCGCGGTTATTAGATAGCTATATATAATAGCATAGCATCCCTACTACTAAGAGCTAATCTATTAGCTCTCTAATTTATAGATAAATATAGCGCGGTAAATAGCATAATCGCAGGGGGACTAGCTAGCATTAGGCAAGCTAATTTGCTTTATATTAATATAGAGAGAGCACTAGTGCAAAAATTAGTCAAATTTTAATAGAATAAAGAATAAAATAAATAACATAAATAAAGCAAAATTAATAACCTAGCAAACTAAATTAACTAAGTAGAAAAATAAGCTAATAGAATTAAGATAGAACTCTTAGAGGTAGAAAGAGTAGTAAAAGAAGTGTATAAAAGTGCCTAAGAAATAGAAAAGAAGATAGCTAACCTAATAGAATTAATAAAAGAGGAAGTAGAATCTATAAAAAAGAAGTTTATATAGGTAGCGTAGATATTAAAGGATTAGAAGGAGAGGATCCTATAGATTAATTTAGGCAGAATATTAGTAGATTTTAATAAATAACTTAACACTTTAAAATAAGATATAATTAATAAAAAGGAGCATAAGAAGAAGATAGTGGAATTAGTATCTATAATAGCAAAAATATAAGAAATAATTAATATTTAGATAGTAACTATTAATAAGCTATTACTAAAGTAAAAGGGGATTAGAGAGGATATAAAGAGGGTAAAATTAACTCTAATAAAGGTAATTCTAGCGTCTCTAAACCTAGGAGAAACTAGTATATAGTAAGGTAAATTAGGCTAGTAAACACTAAGGTTAGGTAGTGTATAACTATAGATAGAAATAGTTATACTAGAAATAGTAAATAGGAGGACTAACCTAACTAATAAGTAATAATAGACTAAGACCCCTATGCTAGAAATACTAAGTAAGAGGCTAAAGTTAACTAAAAGGCTAGGATTAAAGCTAAGAGGGACTTAAGTAGTTTTATAATAGCTAACGCTAAAAATGCTAATACTATAGTAATTAACTAGGATATTACTAATAATATTAGGAAAATAGACAGAGATAGTAATAGAATAAATAGAAATAGCATTACTAGTAACTAATAAGGTAGTAGAGAAAAGAATAGAAAAGGGAGATAAATTTACTAGGTTATTAGATTAAAATAAAGAATTTAGATAAGGATTAGAATAGTATTAGAAAGGGTAGTTAAAGAATAGAATATAATAGGTAAGGGAAGGAAATAGGTAAAACTAGTAAGGAAGGACTATAAAACGTAGTAAAAGGAGTAATTAGCTCTAAGAATAGGAATTTATTATTTAATATAATAATTTAATTAACACTATTAGAGGATATATATAGCTAGAAAACTATTACAAATTTTAAGTGATTTTATAATAAAGGTAATTGCGATTTTAGTAATAGGCATACTAAACCTGTTTTTCTTTTATTTAATTTTAATAAAGAGGAATATTTTTAGGTTACTTAAGATAGGGAGGTTAAATCTAGCTATAGCTCTATTAGTTACAACTAGGATAGTTATCTTTTAAGGCGCGCCTAGCACTTATTACATAGTAGAATAAGCTTAGTCACAAGGGACTTTTATAGGGCTGGATTTAGCACTCTAGTTAGAAGAATTAACTAACTTCTAACATCACATATCATACCTAATAGTAGCTTTTATAAGTGAAATTAGTATAACTTACGACTAGTTAAATCCGTCGGCCCCTCTGACGGATTTGACCCTACATCGTGCAGAGCCAGCACGTAACAATAGATCTAGATAAGGCTAACCTAAAACTAGTAAAAGTTATAAATTATTTATTATAATTTAATTTAAAGATAATATATATACCTAGAATATTAAATATTATACTAGATACACTCTCTAGATTACTAGTAGAAGTTATCTATAAGGAGATAGCGTAGAAGAGCTAATATAATAAGTTAGATATAAGCGCTTATTTTATAAATAAGGAATATATTATAAAGGTAATTATAGATAATAACCTTAAGGCTAAAATTATCTTAGGATATTAGTCTAATTAGAAATTTAGTTAAATTATTATAGCTATAAAAGCCTACTAAGAAAAGTAAGTAGTAAGAAATATTAGAGTTAGACTAAAGATCCCTTTATTTAAATAGGATTTACATAAGGATAGTCTATTATACTACTATAGTAAAGATAGATTTTTCTAACTCTATATTCTAATAATAGAGGTTAAATCTATCCTATAGCTAGTATATAATAACTAATATTATTTTAGAATTACTAGGATAGTAGTAAAGCTATAATTAGTTTATTTTCTATATATAAGCTAATAAATTCGCGATTATATAGCTTATTATATAGTGTGTTAAGAAAACATAATTAATTACTTAAAACTACTAGGGGAGCTATAACTATTATAGCTAAAGCTAATACCTTTTTATATAATTTTACTTAATTTTATTATAGATATACTAGAAGTGCTAGTAGTAAATATAATATAGTAAATAAAAGGGTATACTACCTATAATTTATTATACCTAGTAAATTACCTATTTAGTAAAAGGATACTTTTAATACTAGGATATATTATATATCTAGTAGAAATCTAGGTAGAATTACTCCTTTATGCTTTATATATTATAGACTAGGGATTACTAAGATAAATTATTAGTAATAAAGACCTAAAATTTATATCTAATATATAAAAAGAAATATTTAGGTATATAGGAGTTAAACTCCTTATAGGTATAGTATACTACCCTTAGATAAATAGAATAGTAAAAAGGAAAAACTAGATAGTAATAATTATAATATAATACTTTATAGTAACTAACCTAGATATAATATAGATATTACTATTACTAGCGCTATAATATTAGCTAAATAACACTATAGCAATAGGTATAGGGCAGGCTTCTAATAAACTATTATATAGTTTTTACCTATTAAGTATTATTAATTTACTTTCCCTAAATAATATAACTAATACTAGAGCTAGTGTAAATAATATTATAGTATTATAAAAGCTATACTAGTATAAGGCCTAACTAGTAATTATAATAGCGGCTACGCTTACTAAAATTTAGTATAATAACTATTATAAACTAGTTAATATTAATAAAGGAGATATAGTGTATTTATAACTATATAAGGGGTATAAATTACCTAGTAAACCTAAGAAAAAATAGTTACTATAGAAGGTAAGGCTATATAAAGTATTAGAAAAAGTAAACCCTCTAGTATATTAGTTAGATTTTCCCCTAAATTTATAAGTCTATCTAGTAGTATTATTAGTATAAATATAGAAGCTAGTGTAAGGGAAAGACCTATTTAAAAGGGAAGAACTAGCCTTATTACTAATTATATTTAATAATTTAGAGGAAATGGATTATTAGAAAATTAAAAGAATCTATAATTATTATATTAAGATCCTTAAGTAAACTAAAACTATAAGAGTAGAATTTCTTATTAGATAAAAGGGCTATATTACTAAAGATAACTAATAGATAGTAAAGAATAAAATAAGAATAAATATATTTAAGATAGTAAAAGATTACCTTAAGAAAAATCTAATTAATTAGGTAAAGGAGTATATAAAGAAAGGCCTTAAACCCCCTATAAAATAATAATAATAATAGTAAAGGTATAATAATAATAAGGTAAATTTATTAGGTTAGTATAAAACCATTAGACTCTCTTATATATATTATTTATTATACTTACTAAGGGTAACTTACCTTACTTATACCTTATAACTCCCCTTAATATACTAATAAACCTAGTGTAATTAAATTTAGTACCTATATATATAATTTTATTTAGACCTTATATTTTGCTCTATAGCTAGGATAGTTAAATCTAATAATATAAGTAATAAAGTATTTTACTAGCTATATAATATAGAGTAGTATTACCTATAAGAGATAAGGAAGTGTAATAATTATAAGAAGTACTATATAAAATTTAATAACCTTACTCTAGAAGTTAAATATATAGCTTACTTATTTTATACTAATCTATATTATTACCTAAGTATAAGACTAGACCTTATTATATTTAATAATAAGTTAAATATAAGTAACTAAATAATTTATAAGTAAATACTAGTAGTATATCTATATATTTAGGTACTAGCCTTAATGTAATAAAATTAATAAATAGGGAGTATTACTTTTACTAATTTAGTATAGTAATAAGCTAGTACTAATAAGAAAAGAGCTAAATATAGGGAGTAAGGTAATAATCTCTTAATTAAATTAGGTATAGTAAGCTATTTTAAAGGCTAGAAGCTTTCTAAATATTATTTATACCTAGTATTAAAGTAAGATCTATTACTAAGATATATAAATCTAATATAGTAGGTTATATATTTATAATAAGAATAGTATAAAGGAGAATTAAGAATAGTATAAGATAAATTAGATATGCTATTATAGTAAGCTATAGAGGGTAGTAAAGATATTAATATAGCTACTATAGTTATTAAGAAAATAGTTAAAACTAAGGTAAAAGCTAAAAGAGATAGTAGTAAAGGTAAAGGTAGTATAGGTAATAATATTAATAATAAACTAGAAAAATTATAGAATCTAGAAGTAGAAAGCTAGAAATATAACTAAGTAATATAATAATTAATATAGGAAAACATTAAAAGGGCTAAAAAATAAAAGTAGCTATAAGAAAGGGAAGTAGTCTAAGGAAACAATGAATCTAGTAACACACTAGGTGAAGAGAACAGTGGTGAAGAGGAGACCGAGAATTAAGATAATAACAAAACAAATAACATAAACAAAGCAAAATCAACAACCTAGTAGACTAAATTAACTAAGTGGACAAACAAGCTAATAGAATTAAGATAGAACTCTTAGAGGTAAAAAGAGTAGTAAAAGAAGCGTATAAAAGTGCCTAAGAAATAGAAGATAAGATAGCTAACCTAATAGAATTAATAAAAGAGAAAGTAAAATCTATAAAAAAGAAGTTTATATAAGTAGTGTAAATATTAAAGGATTAGAAGGAGAGAATCCTATAGATTAATTTAGGTAGAATATTAGTAGATTTTAATAAATAACTTAATACTTTAAAATAAGATATAATTAATAAAAAGGAGTATAAGAAAAAGATAGTGGAATTAGTATTTATAATAGTAAAAATATAAGAAATAATTAATATTTAGATAGTAACTATTAATAAGCTATTGCTAAAGTAAAAGGGGATTAGAGAAGATATAAAGAGAATAAAATTAACTCTAATAAAGGTAATTCTAGTGTCTTTAAACCTAGGAGAAACTAGTATATAGTAAGGTAAATTAGGCTAGTAAATACTAAGGTTAGGTAGTATATAACTATAGATAGAAATAGTTACACTAAAAATAGTAAATAGGAGGACTAACCTAACTAATAAGTAATAATAAACTAAGATCCTTACACTAGAAATACTAAGTAAGAGGCTAAAGTTAACTAAAAAGCTAGGATTAAAGCTAAGAGAGACTTAAGTAGTTTTATAATAGCTAATACTAAAAACGCTAATACTATAGTAATTAACTAGGATATTACTAATAATATTAGGAAAATAGATAGAGATAGTAATAGAATAGATAAAAATAGTATTACTAGTAACTAGTAAGGTAGTAAAGAAAAGAATAAAAAAGGGAGATAAATTTACTAGGTTATTAGATTAAAATAAAGAATTTAGATAAGGATTAGAATAGTATTAGAAAGGGTAGTTAAAGAATAGAATATAATAGGTAAGGGAAGGAAATAGGTAAAACTAGTAAGGAAGGACTATAAAATATAGTAAAAGGAGTAATTAGCTCTAAGAATAGGAATTTATTATTTAATATAATAATTTAATTAATACTATTAGAGAATATATATTACTAGAAAACTATTATAAATTTTAAGTAATTTTATAGTAAAGGTAATTATAAATTTAGTAATAGGCATACTAAACCTATTTTTCTTTTATTTAATTTTAATAAAGGGGAATATTTTTAGGTTACTTAGAATAGGGAGGTTAAATCTAGCTATAGCTCCGTTAGTTATAACTAGAATAGTTATCTTTTAAGGTGTGCCTAGCACTTATTATATAGTAAAATAAGCTTAGTTATAAGGGATGTTTATAGGGCTAGATTTAGCACTCTAGTTAGAGGAATTAACTTACTTCTAATATTACACATTATACCTAATAGTAGCTTTTATAAGTAAAATTAGTATAACTTACAACTAGTTAAATCCATCGGCCCCTCTAACGGATTTAACCCTACATCGTGCAGAGCCAGCACGTAACACTAGTCTTTAGAGCCTACCTATAGATAATAGATAAGTTACTACTAAGTGTCTTTATTATTTAATAGGCTAAAGTAATTTAGAAAGCTACTAATAAAGTACACTATTACTTAGCTAAGAGTAAGTCTATAATGCCCTTAGTACCTAGAATAGCCTAGATATATTACTAATATATTAGCTATTACTATAAGCTAATATATATATATAAAGAGAAAAGGGAGGGTAGTATAGCCCTTATAAGCTACTTACTACTAATAAGGAGACTTATACTATAAAAATACCCTATAGCCTAGTAAATTTTTACTCTATAGTAGTTAGGCTATATTATAAAGCTAGAATAAAGGGTAAGGAAGTAATACCTTAGGGTATTAAGGAATATAGTAACCCTAGTATTACTAGTAAAGGAAAAGAAAAGGCCTATAAGGAGGTAAAGGTAGCTAGGGAAGATAAGCTACTAGTAAACCTAGTATTAGAGAAGGTAATATAAGTAAAGGTAATAGAAAAAAAAAGGAAAAAGCTCTAGTAAAGAGAAAATAAGGAAGGCTAAGGAAGGCCCTTATAGTCTAATTCTATATTAATAAAGATATAATATTAAATACTAAGGCTAATAAAGCTAAAAATTATAACCTTAGTAAGGTAAATCTTAAGAATTACTTTATATTTATTAATAAAGACTAAGAGAAGGCTTTAATTAAAGAGCTTATAGCTAGAGAAATACTAAATATAGTATTTCTTATAGTAAAGAAAGAGGCTAATTAGAACCTTACTTTTTAACTTTACTAAAAGGGAAAGATTATAACTCTAGGGAAGCCCTTTAAGTAGTCTAATAAGGCTAAGATTAATACTCTTTAAGCCTATAATATATTTAAATTTATAATATTTAACCTAGTAAAGCACTAAGGCTATAGGATCTTTAATTCCTATATAGTAAGAGAAATTAAGGGTAAAGAAATAAAATTACCCTATAAGAAGTTATACCTTATAGTATAAGGCTATAATAATAAAGGAAAAGAGGCTATATTAACTTAATTACTAATAATATAGTAAGTAAGCTAATAGCTAATTATAGCCCTTACTTTATTATTAAGGAGAAAAGGTATTTATATTTAGATCTAGGATATTATATAAGCTTATATTTAATTATAAATAAAGCTAAATAGACTTATTATTATAAGACTACTAAAATAGATTACTTACCTCTTTCCTAAAGGTATAGTAATACTAGTAATTAAGCCTCTTTATAGAATTATAAAGGTAAGAACTTACTAGTAAGTAACCTACTTTTATTATTATAAAGATAAACTTAATATAATAACCTTAACTTATAACCCTTACTTACTTATTATAGCTCTAAGTAATAAAAACCTCTTTAGTATTATAAGGATATAAATAAATAATACTTTAGGACTTAGTAATAATAATTTCTTTAGAAAAAAAGAAAAAGAGCTCTAGAAAGCTAATTTTATAGTAAAAGAAAAATAGTAATTAATAACTAGGAATCCCCTTATTTTTAATAGCTATATCTTAATATAAAATACTAATAACTTATTAACTCTAACCTAAAAGAGCTAAAGTTAGAAGATTAAGGAAGTTAATCCTTAATTACTAGTAGTAAAGTAAGAATATATAGAATAATAAGCCTAAGGAAGTTATATTATAACTATATGCTAACTAGAGGTATCTTATAACCTTTCTATTACTATATAACACTAAGAACCCTCTATTAATAATATTAAATACCTTAATAAGCGCCTTAAGTAGTAGATTAAGAATTAATAGTAAGGACTATAGTATATTCCCTTAACCCTTAAAGAGGCAAAGCTCTTTATATTTATAGATAAATTACTAGCTAATAACGCGGACCTTAGCTTATAGATTAGATATGTAATTATAATTAGTAATAAAGTAATATAAGATAATAATACCTTTATTATAAGAGGTAATATTATTATATATAGCTTAATAAAAAGTAAGTAAGTTACTTATAGCACGCTTATAAGCAAGCTATATAGCATAGTTTAAGGCGTGAATATTATATATATAATATCTATAACCCTTAAGTAAATTACTAACTAATTAGAGATACCTTAGATTCTAATAATCCTATATACTAACTCTTTTTTACTATATAAATATCTTATAAAGCTAAGTATAATAAAGAAGAAGTGCCTAATAATTAATATTATAGTCCTCTATTAATTATATAAGAGGCATAAGATCTATAAGGTTAGATAGATTAATAGCGGTGATAATCTAGCTAATATAATAATAAAGGTATTACTAAATTTATCTCTTTTAACCTTAATTAATTTAAATAAATTAATAATTTATATAGAAGGTTAGGTTAAGAGACCTATAATATTAGGTATAAAGGCCTAAAGGAATAAAATAACTAGACTAGGTTAATATAACTAGATTAACTAGAATAACTAAGGCTAGGTAAGCTAATTAGAGTAGCGGATTCCTATTAAGGGATTTACTTATATATACTTTCCTTTATTCTAATTTTTATTATATTTTTAAGCTCTTTAGCTATAAAGAAAAAAGAGAGACTACTAGTATTAAATCCTTTAGACCTTTAGGTCTTATTTAGTTTAATTATAGCTAAAGGTTAGGGTAAATATAGGGCCCTTAAATAAATATATATAATATAATTAGCTATAACCCTATACTATTATAGTGCCCTTACACTATAATACTACTACTGCCTTACTTTTCCCCTTTTTTACTTACCTTTTAACCTAGCTAGATTCCTCTTTTTCTTCCCTTTCTTAGCTCCTTAGTTATTATTAATTATTATTACCTTTAGAGTTAAATTAGACCTTTTACACTAGTGCATCGTTCCTTAGTAGGGAAACTAACAGGAAGCGTAGGATAAGTATTTTAACTAATTATTATAATAAAGGGCGATTATCTCTTAATATTAGTAAGCGTTAATTAATAATAATAATAAAGCTTTAAATCTTCTATAATAATTAATAATAAGGGTAATAGAAGCCTCCTAGGCTTATAACTATTAGGTAAGGGTATTTATAGGTATTAATAAAAGTGTTTAATTTGGTTAATTAGAGGTGTAAATAGTAGCTAACTTTTGTACCTAAAAGGTATATAGTGCGCTATAGTAATAACTAGTCTACGGAGGTACTTCTAATATATTATATCTACCTTTATCTTATAGAGGGTTTTATCCTAGTCAATGCGCGAGCCGCATCCACACATCCAATGCTTCAAGGAGCTCTCCCTGACAACTATACTCCGTACGGACTAGGCAACTTGTACCTAACGGAAGCGGAAGCTGCGGTCCCACTTTGAGCCCATCGATTTGATCTTATCGGGTCCCCGCTAGCCATTGATAAGGAGATTTTTTTTGTGCAGAAACAGACCGACAGTCAGACGGCACAAGGTGAGGGGGACCACGGCCTAAGAAATTTTGCATCCACTGCCACTTCAACGGACCATACGGACCATACGGACCATCCGTCTGCCTCTTTGTGTTTGATCTGCCTGACACACACAGGCAAGCAGTCAGTGGACGGGACGACAAACATGTCGACACCGACTCTGGCAGAGAAGCTGGACAAGATCAAGTCCCCTGGCTTACAAAGTCAGCAGAAGGTAAAGAAACACCAGCCACCAGCCACCCGCTCAAATCTCAATAACACAGTCAATCACTCTGGACTGACAAATCCAATACCCTGGCAGACTGTCGTTATCCTGCAAGCCGTCGAGTCCACCCTTAAAGAACAAAATACTGCTCCGACCCCGACCGGCTACTTCGCTGCGCTGCTGGCTCTCCTACAACAAGCCAACAGCGATGGAAATGTTAGCATCGAATTGGCCACGCCCGTCGTCTATCTCTTAGACGTCGTAACGCCCTTTGCCCCGCAGCCATTGCTTCGATCCAAGTTTACGCAGATTCTTACTCTCCTCGCGCCGGTACTCTTAATGCAAAATGCAGAGGCTATCCTTCTCAGAACATCCATTGGATGTTTAGAATCACTGCTTCTCGCTCAAGATGCACCGTCGTGGGAACTCTCCGTCTCCCAAATCAGCCCTCGTCGGGCCGTCGCTGGTCTACTCAACTTGTCTCTCGACCACCGCCCCAAGATCCGGAAGCGAGCCCAGGATGCGCTCAAGAAAGTGCTCAAGAATCCTCCCCCAAGCCCCTCATTGGACCACCCCGCCGCCGACATGTGCGCGCAGGCTGCCTTGAAGAACTTGGAGGATTTGGCAGGCAAGGCAGCTGATTTGCGCAAGGACAAGAAATCATCGGATTCCACCCATGACCCTGCATTGATCCACGCGCTTCAGCTGGTCAAGACTGTTGCGGCAGCAAGCGGAGGCTGGCCTAGCACCAAGATCGAGTCTCTGTGTGAACTGCTCCTGGGAATTGCCAAGACAGGCAACGAATACATGACTATGGCGGGCTTCGAAATCTTTGAACTCATCTTTGAGAGCATGAGCAACGAGGTTTCTTCTTCAAAGTTGCCACGACTCATGGAAATTATTTCAGAGTTGCGCCCGGCCGCGAACGATACTCAACTAGTACCACCATGGCTCGCCATCCTGTCCAGAGGTTTCGACGTCTCTGCTCAGATTGAGCCAGATGAAACCTTCCTCAAACTGCCCGACCTCTTCTCCATGATTGCAAAGTTTCTCGAATCGCACTCAGAAAATATACGAATTTCAGCTTCAGAGTGTCTGGTGTCCTTCATGGTCAACTGCATTCCTCAGCAGGTTATCCTTGGACCCTCAATCTACGAGGAGAAGATTCTGGACAAGATCAGCAAGACAGCCGAGTCTCTACTCACTGTTCAGTACCAAGCTGCATGGCTGCAGACTTTCAACGTGCTCGGCGCCATGTTTACCTCGTTCAGATGGCAATCCTACCCACGAATGATGAATATCACCAAAATTATGGGTGAGCTTCGAGAAAACTCCTCATTCCAGAACAAGAAGGAAGCAGATGAAATTATTGGACAAGCTGTGCAGGCCATGAGGCCCGAGGCCGTCCTTACTGCCTTGCCCTTGAATATCATCAAACCTGTCAAGGGCCAGGCCGGACGAGCATGGATGTTTCCCATTCTTAGAGACTACGTCAGCAACACTGAATTGGACCACTTCAAGACGGAAATGGTTCCTCTCAGCGAGCTCATGTTCCAAAAGGTCCTGGATCACGGCTCCGCCGACAAAACGACGGAGATCAAGATCTACGAAACGCTTGTTCAACAAATTTGGGCCACGCTCCCCGGGTATTGCGACCTGCCTTTGGATCTCATGGAAGCTTTTGATCAAGGCTTCGCCGAAATGCTCGCCAACCTTTTGTACAAGCAAGTCGAGCTGCGATTGGACGTTTGCCGAGCGCTCAAGACATTGATCGAGTCTAACCAGGCTATTGCGAGCATCGGAGAAGGTGAAGAGGATTTCATGCTTCAGAGCAGAGTGTCTCGTGACATGGCGCAAAAGAATCTTACCTACCTTGGCCAATACGCCGGAAATATGCTCGCTGTTCTTTTCAACGTATACACACAAACGCTCCCACAAAGCCGAGGCCCGATCTTACAAACGGTCAATGCCTTCCTGAGCATCACGCCACAACAGGAGGTAATGGACACCTTTGAGCGTGTTAGCAACATGCTTGCCTCGGAGCTGGAGAACACCCAAAAGCCTGATGGGAAAGAGAAAGAGAAAGAGAAGAGCCAAAAGGGAAAAGACCGTATGCCCTCCACTGCACAGACTCTGATGGATCTTGTCATCACCATGTCCGCTTACCTTCCCCGGGACAGCTTTGCCGCCCTGTTTGAAATTGCGACTGTGATTATTTACAAGCAGGATGAGCCACAGCTCCAGAAGAAGGCCTACAAGCTCATTCCACGACTGGCCGCCTCTGAACTTGGCAAAGCTGCCCTTAAGGAGAGAAACGCCGAGCTTCAACAACTCATCCTCTCGAGCTCTGAAAAGGTCTCTGCACCTGCCCGACGTGAGCGACTGGCCGCCATCACTGCTCTCCTCCCCTTCGTCGCCGACAACTCTCTCCATTTCATCCCCGCCGTGCTCAGTGAGGTCGTCATTAGCTGCAAGGAGAACAACGAGCGTGCTCGAGAGGCCGCCTACGAGCTCCTTGTTCAGATGGGCCAGCGTATGGTCGATGCCAACGGAGCCAAAATCGACAACAGCAAAGTGCCTCACATGCCCGACGATGCACCCGCCGCAACAGCCAATATTGAGGAATACTTCACCATGGTTAGTGCCGGTCTGGCAGGTAGCACACCACACATGATCTCCGCTTCCATCACCGCCATCAGCCGTCTCCTGTACGAGTTCCGCTCCTCGCTCAGCGAGCAAACTCTTTCCGACCTCGTCCAAACCATGGATCTCTTCCTCACCTCCAACAACCGCGAAATTGTCAAGAGCTGTCTGGGCTTTGTCAAGGTTTGCGTCATCGGCCTCCCCGTCGAGCTCATGATCCCTCGTCTCGCAACCCTCGTCCCTAACCTCATCATCTGGAGCCGCGAGCACAAGGGCCACTTCAAAGCCAAAGTCAAGCACATTCTCGAGCGCATGGTCCGCCGCTTCGGCTACGACCTCGTCCACAAGAACTGCCCAGAGTCGGACAAGAAACTCATCGTTAATATCCGCAAGACCAAAGAACGCACCAAGAAGAAGAAGGATGCCCCCCGCGCTGCCGGTGACGAGGACGCCAGCGATGCCGGCTCAGACGATGAGCAGCCCGGCAAGCGTCAACACGATAATGAGTACGACCAAGCCCTCTACAGCAGTGATTCTGATGACTCCGCAGCTTCGGATGACGAAGTCGGCCGACCTAAAAAGAAGTCTTCCCAAAAGGGCGGCAAGACCTACATCATCGAAGACGATGACGAACCCCTCGATCTTCTGGACAAGAAGGCCCTGGCCAATATATCCTCCACAAAACCCAGCAAATTGCGCAAGCCTACCAGGACCAAGGCCAAGGTCGATGCTGACGGCAAACTTATCCTCGGCCAGGACAGTGACAAAGACGACGATGCAGACGGCATGGATATTGACAAGCCCGAGCCCTCTGGCGTCGGCGCTTATGTCGCGGCCCTCAAGGGCAAAGACGCTGCTAAACGCGGACGGGGCGGCAAACTCAAATTCTCCAACAGAAGATCCAACGATGACGACGATATGGATGACATGGATGAGCAAGATGCCGTTGTGATCAAGAACAAGATCGGTCTTGGCAGAAGTGGCAATGATAGAGGAAGGTTCCGTGGACGAGGTGGATCGGGCATAAGAGGGGCAGGAGGCATGAGAGGCAGTGGAGGCATAAGAGGTGGTGGACGAGGAGGAGTTGGATCCCGAGGTGGTTTCGGAGGACGAAGTGGTAGGGGTGGCATTGCAGCGGGCAGGAGAGGATTAGGCGTAGACAAGAAGCATGGCCCTTCTGGGCACGGTGTTGGAAAGCCACGGAAGGGAAGAAATTAACTTGAGCTGCGGGCAGGAAAAAGAGGGTGTTCAAATGGGGTTATAAAGCAGGCAAAATTTCTTACGCATAGAATTGACCAGACTGTCACTGGTGGGATACCCCGGGTCATGACAGTATCGGTGGAACGTTTTTAATTAGTTTGTTTGTTGGCGTATACTCGTGTTTTTTGCTCTGGGCGTTTGGATCAAAATCTAACCTACCGTGCACATATGGATGTAACCTCACGTTGACCCGGATTCAAACATGGTACTGAACGTGTGATCAAATGGCCCACCATAGTGTTTACAATGACAAGAATTCGTATCGTATTCATAAACAGCGAATCCAGTCAACGCCGAAACAACCCAAGCCCATGAGATAGCATACTAGACCTTGACATCCTCAGGCTGATTCTATACTTGATAAGCCCATCCCCATCTCCGATATCCGCCTTGTCCTCTCACCATGCCGATTTACACGGGTATCTCCGTCACACAAACAAAGTTATGCCAAAGTCGTCATCAGCCGCTGGATGAACAGCAGCTTGATGCATCATCATTCATTAATGGTCGTCATGAAGCAGTTCTATACCAACACCGTTCGCTATGCTCCGTGTCGTGTCGTGGCCAGAGTCACAAATGCGGTCGATCAAACAACAACACCGGGGGGTCCGTTTGCCAATGCAGATCAATCAAGCACAATCACATTCTCCGGTTGCCCGGACCGAGTACGATGAACCCGCGCAGGGTTTTGATAATGGTCATCATCCGCTGGCCGCTTTCCATGCAACCGATTCGAACTTGGGTTACAAGATGGCGGCTCCACTGCGTGCAAGTGGACTTGACTGTCATGTGTGAGTGAATCCTGTCATTGTACGCAATTGATTCGTGGGCAATCCTTACTCTTGCTGATTTGTCCACCTCTGAGCTGAGTATTGTTCCGGCCACTGCTGGGCGGCGACATCTAAGCCAGCCGGCGGCAGATCGTATGTAGTCGGCTGTCGAGAATGTACGGGCGGCTGGTTGCGGAATCTTTCTGCATACGGAATCGGACCTGGCCTGGGAAGCGATACAATCTCAACATCAGGCCTGCCTTGGCTTTCTCGTAGAGTTCTGGACCCTTCCTTGGAGGAAACCACCCTGTAAGACTGTGTGGCTGTGAACGGTTCTTGCTGAAAAGTCGTCAAGCCGCGTTCATCGCCTTGCACCATTCGTATTGACTCTGGGGCCAGAGAAATTCTCTCATAGAAGCCACCTCGATCCTCCATAAGAATCGGGTTGGAAAGTGTACCTGGTCGGGATGCATTCACTACAATTCGGTCGGCCCTTGGAGTATAAACAAAGCCTTTTTGTTCATATGATCTGCCGCCAAGTTGCCACGGAGAACTTGGGCGGCCAGAGTCCTGAAGAGATGATCCTTCCGCACGAACGGGGGCAACGTAGAATGGTCCTTCATTTACAAAGCTACCTGGCTGCAACCTTTCTGGCTGCAACCTTTGAGGGGATTGATCGCTGATTACTCGCCGACTTCCTGAATGAGCCATATTCTCCCGGAAGGTATCCATAGATTGACTACTGCTGGTATGAAGGAACGGTTCCTGTGAGCGGGAATGCAAATGATCCACCGTGTCATGTAGCCTGGGAGGTACGGCTCTGACAAATGCTGGCTTCATCGTCTCAGGAGACGCTGGTTCAATAGAGGGCACAAGCATGTCCAACAGGCGATGAGTGATAGGAGACATCAATCTCGACGAGAGGCCATTTGTTTGATGTTCATATGCCGAAGGGTTCAATCCATTACCAAAAGACTGGGACTCGGCAGCATGAGGAACGACAGGT
Source organism: Epichloe aotearoae (assembly GCA_000729855.1). NCBI lineage: Eukaryota > Fungi > Ascomycota > Sordariomycetes > Hypocreales > Clavicipitaceae > Epichloe > Epichloe aotearoae. The sequence continues at coordinate 25,045 of JFGX01000047.1, forward strand.
GGAGGTGTACCCATACGACGAGGGAGTGACGGTGAACACCCAGTTCGCAGGCTAGTACTTACCTGAAATCCAGTGGCATGTGTTGGTCGGCCATCATTGTAAGCTATTGGGTCATGCTGGCCGCCTACATGGGATTCCTTATGAATTTGAGGGCGCAGAGGATCATATTCGCCAATGTCCCGGTTCCGTATTATTGCGTCCTGCCATGCGCGATATCTCTTGAATCCGCGCTGGTCCTTCCGGCTGGTTTTTGGACCACGGTCCACAGATGACATGGGATACTTGCCTCTGACTTGGACCAAGGCCCGAACAGGACCCGTGGCTATTCCTGGTTGTTGGCCGCGTTCTATGGCGGCAGTTGGCGGAACGGGTTTTGGCTGTTCAGATATCACCATCACAGATGTGGACGAGCCTGAGTCCTCTACGGATGAGTCATCAGTCGTCTCTGCGTCGGACTCGTCACCTTCTGAGTCAGATATAATAACCACCTCACGTAGGATCTCATCGAGCTGATCGCGCCCGGTCTCTTCATCTCCCCGCCACTTGACGATGATGTCGAGACACAGTTCCTCCACAGCCTTGCGAGCCATCTGCCAGCCTGCCTCTTTCAACAATTCGTCATACCTCGTGTGGGCATGTCGAATATGAGCAAGGACTGCCAGTTGAACTCGTCGAGCCAAAGGGATATCGTCGGAAAATCCAACGGGCTGCTCCATTTTGCCATTCGTGCGCTGAGAGAGAATGCGTTCGTCAAAGAGCACTCTGTGAATGAACATGATTGGAAATACTAACCCGTGTAAAAGCATGTTCAATGATGATCTGCCGGTCAGTGTTGGGTATCCGAGGGAAAAGATCACGAAGAGCGGCGTCTGCCTGGGCATGGTATTCTGCCTGGGATTCGGGGATTGATTCCGGCTTCCCGTCTGGCGTCGCCGCATCCGATTGCGGCAAATGTGCTATGCTCTCTCTGGCTGCTTCAACAATGGTTTGCCGGACATGATGACCAAGTCGGTTGACTTGTTGTGAGAGACTGTTGGTGGCCACATTCTGACCAACGTCAGCTATTTGTGCCCAGGTTGGGTGTTACGAGAGCTCGGGAGCGCATACCGATACTATAAAAATCATAGCATCTCGTTCGCGGGAAAGCTCTTTGCATGCTGATGTTAATTCTGGGTTGCCAATGGGAACAAACTCGAAGCCAGGAGGCGGCGTTTTGGCGCGGGTAACCTAGGGAGGGTGAGTCTTCTTGCCAAGGCATCGTGATGAGTAGTTCTTTTGCTCGTCTGTACCTGAACCTCGAGTTTCTTCTTCTTCTCCTTATTCTCGACGAATTCGAAATAGGTATGATGCTTGGATTTGGGAACGCTTGGCTTTGCCACCAGACCTTCGGGAGCTGGTGCCAAAGGATCAAACTGAGCTCTCTGGGCTCGTTTGTGCCTCTCTTTTGACCCGTTCGCTCCGGCAGGAAAGATGGCTCTTCGTTTTTCCCTCCCCATGGCTCAAAAGACTATTTGCAAGCTTACCATGATGAGATTTGCAAGCGTTAGCTGGTATTATTGTCCAAGACCAGCAGTTAGTGTGGACAAGAGTCTGAAAACGGATCAGACCAGCGTTAACAAAACGAGCACTAATTTCTTAAAACAACGTCAATCGCGACGTTGTATGGAACATAAAAAAGCCCGGGAGCCCAGTGAGATGTGAGATACGCGCAGCCGGGCGATAGAAGATGCCTTTTGAGACTTGGGAGCAGATCTCTTGCTCTGACTTCACCTGTGACTTCAGTTTCAGAACCAGGCAGAAAGCTTAGTAGAGTTGCTGCGACGACGCCAAAATGTGAACACCACCCACAAACGACGCTGCGGCTGGGCAGGAGCAGAATGTTTAGACGGAGAGTCAGTCAGTCAGTTGAGGTTGACTGGTGGCAAAATGCCAGTTCAAGATGGAATATGCAAGAGCCATCAAGGCGGTCTTGAGTTTTGGGTACCGACGTGGTGCCTGGCCGTGTTACCTAATCAATTTTGATTGGACCTGAGTTGCTGAGCGCATGCGGCTGTTGCATCAGTCACGTGGAGCGACAGCATCATTGACCAGACACGCCCAGTTGAAATTCACATCGTGACCGGGTGGCTACAACATCATTTCGTAGTGCGCCGATGTGAAGAGACCGATATTATGCCGCTGTAGCCTCAATTCATCCTGTGCATAGCTTTCTCATACGCTGGCTGGAGCGGTCAGTATCTGCTTTGTCCAGGTGTCATTCTGATGGGCGACATGTACATGTAAAGTAGTCACGATCGACAGGGGTGTTGGATACCGTGGCATCGGATGTTATATGTGTCTAGCTTGCTTAGGTGTCGCCGTGATGGGACCCTGAAAAGAAGTCGCCCGTACGAACTACAGCATTGGGTGTGTACGAAGAACCGTGAGACGAGATGTAATTGTAATAACGCCTGGCAGGCAGATCCACGAGCCTGACTTTGGCTGCATGTAGCACGGTCCACTGAATAAGTGCCCAAGCAATCCAGCTACAATAACTAAGGACTGATCTCGATATGTTCTGTGTGGCCCTGTAAGGTTAACTTGCCAAAATGATCTTGAACGGCCCAGGCCTCCCTCTTTTTTTTCCCTTTAGGCACTAGAACCGAGATGAAATGCCTATGTACGGGGATGAGCGCCGCTGGCTCGTACATGCTGTGAATGATCATATGTATGATGAGAGGCAAGAACCATGGGTCAGATCTAACAGAATTTGCCTTGAGAGAGCCATAGCATACCTCCTGGTTTTCAACAAGATCGCATCAGTTTACATGACATTAAAAAATTTCAATTTCAATCTACAGGAACTTTCAAGTGGCAAAAACAGGGCCGGAGCAGTCAAAGCCTGTGCATAGATGGGATTCTTTCGGAATCCGAAATAATATGACGGCGATGGCGGCTACATTTTGTCTGGTGGTCTTGGGCATTGATGTTAAACTTATTCTAGCCGCACTGTCACATGGGAACTGCAAAAGTGCATGTGAAATACGGCAGCATACGTACAATCCACATTCCCCTATGTATGGATTACGTAACTACATGCCCCCCATGGTCTAACCACTGATAGCTATCACTGGCTACAAAGGGTGGAGCTATTAAGGGGTGCTTACAGTCCGTAACAGTAAAAAGTATTGTTTTATACCAGGATATAACTAGTAAACTTTATGTAGTACATTGCAGTTTTCTCCCTAGTTTATAGCGCGACGCTAAGTCGCGGGAAAGCATATGATTGGCTCAATTGTTCTGAGCAGAATCAAACAGGGATCACAAAGAATAAATTTGAGTGGGGCGGATGCGAGACCAGCGTGATGGGACGGGACAAGTTAACAACGGGCACCAGACAGCGAAACGTCCTGATGTCTCCCTGTAATACAGCCACGCTCCGTCAGGCACTATAATAGCGTGCTTGGCTTGTTCAACGGCAAAGTCCGTGAGACTGACTGACTGGGTGGTGCGGCGGCTGCGTTTCTGCGAAGTTCCGACGCACTGAGCTTCGGGCGATTCGCAATCCCGATTCCCGACAAATTGGTCTCCAACTACTCCGTACTGTTCCTTCTTATTCCGCAAGAAATGCCCAAAGGATCGAGCTCCAACGTTGGCGGGAGAAAAGGAAACGAAAACACCGCAATATTTATCGTGATGCAAGCAAGGCCAACAGTCGTCGTGGCTCTTCCCTGGAAATTCGTCAGCCTTATGTACTGTTAGAACCACACGCTGGCCCGCATTCTGGGATCAAATCTGACGAGAAGCTGCTAACTGTGTCACTTGAAGCCCGGTGAGAAAGATTGTAGACGGCGTCGTTATCTCATCAAGTCCGCGGCATGGCCAAGAAAGGCTATCATTGGACGACTCGGAGTAATTGACGAGCCGCTCAAACGGGCGCAGTGACTTTGGTGAGGGGCGAGAGCGCCCAACGTTGGCCGCAGCGATCCAATCAAAACCAGCTGCGGCTGGGCAACGCCTTCCCTTTGGCGCAAGAAGCTGACGCGGCCCCCCCCTCGATCCCTGCTCGCCTGCGCCAGTAGTCCCCAATATCCGGCCAGCAGGCTTTGCGAGGAGCCCCAGCGCATGTCCAGGCAGGGCCTGGTCGGGATGCTTCCCCCAGACAGCCGAGAAACACGCCGCCCACAAGGCATCCGTTCCATTCATAGCCACACTTGGCCCCCTTTCTGCCTGATGTACATTCCTTCGTCTTCGTGTCACTCTGTCACTCTGGTCGACTTGCCGAAACTTTCAACCTCTGTCTGATTTTCCATCATCACCATCATCACCATCATCAACGTCGTCGAGAAAACATCGCTTTTGAAAGCATCAACCGTTTCAGTCGCAACACGCATCATCGGCCCGTCCGGTATCTCGACTATCACCAAACGCCACCCAACCCGGCCACTGTGCCTTCCTCAATAACTGAAGACTCGAAAATGTCGACCTCCGGCGAGAATCACGTCGACTTCGACGCGTTGCTCAATTTTCCTCCCGAGGACTACAGCAATAGCTTCAACTCCCCATCGCTCTCACCGACGCCAAGTTCAAAATCCGCTTTCGCCAGCCCGGTGACCGCTGCTGTAACGACCCCAACCCTGCCTACCACCTCTCAGTCCATGAACGGCCCTAGTCACAATTATGGCATGTATCCTCAACAGACTGGCTTCGTCCCTGGCGCCATTGCGCACACCATGGCCGTCAATCAGTCCAATGACACTGGCTACCAGGCTTTTGGTAGCCTGGAGTATCTTTCTGGCCTCAGCCCCGAGACCGATGCTTTCAACTTCAACACCTCTCCCTCGCAAAGTGCTATGGACCTGGAACTCGATTCTCAATCGGACTCGCAGCAGTTCTTTCCTACTATCAACCCAAGCAACATCGAGCAGGACACATCTTCCATGTCGTCACAGAGCAGCAGCGTTGGTCGTCTGTGGCCTGGTGCCCACTCGCAAGCTGCCTTAGCCAAAGCTCAAGCTCAACAACGTCAGCAGCAGCAGCGATTTTTGCATCAGCAGGCTCAGAGACAGACCACTCAGAAGTCTCGCGGGAAAGTTCCCCAGCCCACGGATCCTATTGTCGAGCAGAAGATTACACAGCTCCTGAAATCAATGCGTGCCAAACCCGCCGGTGCTGACGACGATGACCAGTCTGTTAACAACAACCTTCCTAGGGCTAAGAAGGATGAGGAAGATATGGATGAGGACGAGCGTCTGCTGGCCAGTGAGGAGGGTAAAAAGCTCAGCAGCAAGGAGCGACGACAGCTCAGAAACAAAGTTTCCGCCCGTGCTTTCCGCTCCCGTAGAAAGGGTAAGTTACAATCTCGAACCTTTGACTACATACATGCATATACTAACTAGGTCATCATAGAATACATCACTCAGCTTGAGGCCGAAATTGCCAACAAGGTAAATGAGAATGGTGATTTGAGATCCCAGAATCGGGCCCTTATGGAAGAAAACAAGCGTCTCTCAGATTTGACGCGCATGCTTTTATCTTCCCCGTCTTTCTCAAATTTCTTGGACACTCTCAGCAGCAACTCGGCTGGGCCAAACCAAAGCGCCCCCGTCAAGGTCGAACATACCCAACAACAGGAGCAGATTCAAGTCCTCAAAGATGTGAACCCGTACAATGAGCAGTTTTCTTCGCAGCAGCAAATCGGCATGGCCATGATCCCCGAGTCAGCCATGGATTTCTCACTTCTCAGCCTCGACAACTCAGCATACAACTTCCAGCCTCAGGTCTTCGTTGTCGACACTCCTGAGATGCCCAACATCATTGACACGGCAGTTCTGTCTGGCAAGACAGCCAACTTTGTGCAAGAGTCTCTCTCGTCTGACGAGGAGAAGGTCGAGGTACCGGTAATCGAGCGACCTCTTGAGACCAAAACATCGGAACCTGTTCGCGAGGCTCCCGTCGATGAAGGGTTTGAGGCCGACCCTGAATTCGCTCTATTCCACTCCGAGCCGGCCGCTGTCACTGAGGCACCCAAGGAAATCAACACTGAGAACCTCGCTGACATTGTTGACATGCTTGGTGGCATTGAGTCCGAGAAGATGCTTACTCGCTTTGAACTGGTCGATGCTTCCGAAGAGGAAGCCTCAGCTGCGTTCGCTATGGCTCGAGTCCTGAGAATCAGCGCTGGTGTTGAATCAGTCGTGTCAAGGTTAGAACTTCTGACCATGGGTCTGTAATGATCTTACGCAAGACGTCAACAGTCGAGCATGTCACGACGGCTGAGATGATAAATTCTTACGATCTTCTTTGTGCATCATGGGCCATATTTTGGGCGACTTGATCGGCGTTGGCAGAACCAAGGGTTTTCTTATCAGTGACAGGAAGCACTGGAAATGGGGAACATGTGATTCCTTTCCTTCTTTTTTTTGTTTCAAGTATATTGCTCTAGCGACGACATATGCTGCGTTAAGCACCTTGTATAGATAAGAGGCGACAGCCAGGCTTTTTGCCACTCAAATTCTCAAATCAAGTCAATTGGGTTCTACTTTGAGCACTTGCATTCCGTGGCCCCATGAAACATATCACTTGTGTGCATGTGTGCCAAGAAAATGTGCCAAGATGATGTGAAGGCAGGGTCCCTCCCACCTTTTTGGAAACGAGGTCAAGGGTTCTTTCCACCTTGGTGTTGCGGGTTCCGCCCAGCTGAACCGACTTGCCTGCCAAGTTCGACGACTTGTTGGGCTTGGAGCTCTGTTGCAAAGCCTCTTGTTCAACTTGGCCAACTTGGCGGCAGAACCTCTCTGAGAGCAACGGTGAACAGAAGAAAAGCCAAAGTTGGCACCGGCCGCAGCCAGCGACGGTTATGGAGGATGCCAAGTCAAATACCGAATCCCGTCGAGGCCCAAAACGAAGGCTGACCGGGATAGTATTTTCGGGTCTTGCTCGGCGGCGAGCAACGCTCCCTGGCCCCTTAAACGATGGCCCAAAAGACGGCTGAAATCGCTATAGCGTGTGGTTTTGCTCCGGCTTGCCGGCCTCTCGTCATTGTCAAGTCCTTTTGAGCAGCAGACTGTTATCAATTTTAGTAGTGTTAATGTGGAACTGTATTGTTGTGGCAGGGTTCTCGAGCTCTTCAGAGGCTCTCTTGATGAATTTTTCTCTTGCTGGGCATAACCGGCAAAACGAAACATTGTGACCTACCAGATTGTCAAGTTCAATGCATTGGCACTCCAAAATGAATCGAACAAAAAACAGCAAACCAGAGAACAAGAAAACAAAAATTGAGACAAAGGTTCCAGGGGGAGTCGAACCCTCGCTGGCGGAATCAGAATCCGCAGTCATAACCGTTAGACCATGGAACCGTTCGAAGCGGTGAAGTGGATGACTTGATGCGGGTCGGCGCACATATTTCGGTACATATTGACTTCCTAAGCTATCTGTCAAGGTTCTGACGATTGATAAATCCAATCTTACCGAGGAGATGTCTCACTGATGGACTCCTGGACGTTGAGCATCTTTAAACCTTTCGATGCTGATGAAATACTTGAGCGGCTCCTCCTGCAACTTTGATGCCGTTTTGCGGTTGGTTTTGATTTGACTTAACCCGCCAGGCCGAAGCTAAGTTTTAGGGCGCAAAGTGCTGCTGCTCTAACAAGTGTTGTTCACCTGGCGCGGGTTGTAAAATTCGGGGCACACTCAAGTTCCCTTGGCCAACTTTGTCAATATGAAGTTGAATCCAAATGCATATGTCACTTCATCAAAAGGTGGCAAGGTGCGGGGCGTTTCAAGGCGCGTCCATCGCTTTGCAAACGGAGACAGATGAGGAGAAATATGAATGTATTGAGTCGGAAATCTTGCCCAGGCACCACGGCAGGCACATCTGATCCTGAGAATGACTCATCATCATTCTAACCGTCGGTGCTCTTATCAAGCTTTTTCTGCATCACGTTTCGCTGCCTCCAAAATTTGGTTCAGCAAAGCAACGAGTGCTTGTTCTCTGTCGCAATAACAGGGGAGGTCGAAGCGAAAAGACCTGTGTGTGCCCCGTGATCCTGTGCATGCCAAGATTATCTTATCAATCGAGTTGATGGATGCAGTGAGACCTGCCAAGGGGCGTCCGTGGCGCAGGGATGGATCTGGACCTTTTTGTAGAACCTTACAGCAGCTAGTTGACATGCCAACAAGGAGATAACGCTGGGCCAGTCAAAGACACCAAAGTACGAAGCTCGTAGTACAAAAGACTATTGATACACCTAAACATCCCAGATGGCAGCCGATATGGTCCACAGACGTGGTATCAGGTCGGGACCTACTGGAGATGGTGCCCTTGGGTCCAAGAATATCGAACGAAATGAACCGCAGCGTATCATGATAAGAAGAAGCCGGTTAAAGTGACGAGTAATTAGGACACAAGCGAGGATCACCGAGCGCCGTTGTAGTAGTACATCTGGGTCAAGATGACGCTGGACTCATGATCGACCAGCAGATGTGCGGCCTAGTGACCCAGGGTTGGATTGATCGGTGGACCGGCAGTGGCTGAAAGAGGATTGATAAGAGCAGCACCAGCTTCGCCAGGCTACTCTCCTGCGGTAATACTGCTGTGCTGCTGATGAGTCTGTGATTGTGAAGACTGTACGCACGTTGAAGAGTTTTATGGTATTGGTTGAGGATGAAGCACTGAAGCCAAAATCAAAGTCGGGAGATCGAGTTGGGGTGCCTTGGTGCCTGCCATGGGGTGCCTGCCACTGCCTGCCAAGTGCCTGGCTGCAAGTGGATCTTTTGCCCCCCCGGTACTTCTACACCAGCGCGAGATCCCCACTGACGACAAGTCAGGTAGTAGTTTCCGTCCCTGGTGCTCCTCCGTCTCTCTCCGTCCTTGTCTCCCTCCCCCGGCCCTCCCCCTCCCCCCCAAGCAAGCACAGGTTACAGAGCACACAGAGAACTGGGACAGGCAGAGGCAACCCCCAAGCCAAACTCCACACAGCTGAGCGTTCAATCCAGTCCCCTCGTCGTGCGAATCATTTACTACACTCACGCTCTCACCCTGCAAGGTTCTGCTGCCACCTTGTGCTCCCACAAATTGCTTTCCGCATCTATCGTTCACAACATACGGATTAGTTGCGCTTGATTTATACACTACATCGACCGGTCGCATGTAGCGACTCACTCGTCACCACCATGTCGACCGACGTCGTGAGCGCTCCAGAGCCTGTTGACCCTGGGGCAGTCCCCGGATCAGGACCCAGCTCCGACCCATCATCAACAAACCTTGAAGCAGCTGGCTCTGCCCCAATGCCTGTCTCTTCTAACGATGCCGCCAATGTGCAGGAAGAAGCTGAGTGCGCGAAGCCTGCCGCTCCAGTCTTTCTGCATTCGCCCCCCGACAGCAGCAATGCGACCAAATCCGAGGGCAGCGACTCGGAGCTTAGCGAACTCGAAGACGAACCGACCCTCGACGATGCGCCCTCCGTACAGACGCCAGCTCTGGCACCAGAGCCAGCTGAACGGGCCGAAGACGCAGAAGATATTGGAGAGGTGCTGCCCGACGAATGGTCTGGAGCCGTGCCCATTTTTCGCCCAACATGGCACCAGTTTCAGGACTTCAAAAAATTCGTATGTTCTCGAAGCCACAAGATACGGGTGTATTTGACTAATCGTTGGAATTATGTAGATGAAAAAGGTGGATTGTTATGGCATGAAATCCGGCATCATCAAGATCATTCCCCCCAAGGAATGGAAAGACGCCCAACCTCCACTGGACGAACTCGTAAAAACTATTCGGGTCCGGGAGCCCATTAAACAAGACATCATGGGCTCCAATGGAACTTATCGCCAAGTTAACATCCTTCACGGCCGATCGTACAATGTTCCACAGTGGCGGCAACTCTGCGAACAGAGCGAGCACCAGCCTCCGGCCAGACGTGGTGAACGCCGAGCGAACGCTAATAAACCGAGATCGACTCGGTCGCGTCCTGCAGCCCCCAAGTCCACTGTTCCATCACCTCCCAAGAAGCGCGGCAGAGGGCGGCCCGCTAAGAACAAGACCAAGAGGACCACCGAAGAGGTTGAGGAGCGTCCCATGACCCCGGTGTCACCAAAGCCAGAGGCTGATGAGGAGGATTCCAAGGACAAACCAGTTGATTCCATCGAGCAAGAAGAGCCGGAGGAAGACGGGTCCAAGGATGACGAGGAGAAGCCTGGTGCTGGCCGAATGGGAGGTAGAATTGGGGCAATCAAGGCCGCCAAACCGAAGACACAGTCCGTCTCAGCACGCCGAAAGTACAGCAGAAGGGAGGGATCAGCCATGATTGATGAGGCAGCTTTCAAGGACTTCGATTATCAGATGGACATTTCAGAGTTCACCCCGGAACGCTGCGAAGAGCTGGAACGTGCGTATTGGAAGACCCTGACGTATGCCGCACCTCTGTATGGTGCAGATATGATGGGCACCCTCTTCGACGAACGGACAGAAAATTGGAATCTTAACAAGCTTCCCAACCTGCTTGACGTTTTGGGAACGAAAATCCCTGGCGTCAACACAGCATACCTGTACTTGGGCATGTGGAAAGCTACCTTTGCCTGGCATTTGGAAGACGTGGACCTCTACAGCATCAACTATCTTCATTTTGGTGCCCCAAAGCAGTGGTACAGCATATCTCAAGCTGATGCGCGTCGCTTTGAGGGAGCTATGAAGAGTGTGTGGCCGGCTGATGCCAAGGCGTGCAGCCAGTTCCTTCGGCACAAGGGATTCCTAATTTCTCCACATCATTTGTTGCAACAATATGGCATCAAGGTGAACAAGGTTGTGTCGTATCCCGGAGAATTTGTCGTGACATATCCTTATGGCTATCACTCAGGCTATAACTTGGGCTATAACTGCGCAGAGGCTGTCAATTTTGCGCTCGACACCTGGCTGGAAATGGGCAAAATTGCGAAAAGGTGTGAATGCACTCAAGCTCAGGATAGTGTATGGATCAACGTACATGAGATTGAGCGCAGGCTGCGAGGAGAAGAAACCGAGTATGAAGAGACTGATGAAGAGGACGATGAAGACAACGATAACGAACTCTCCGGTCTTCCAACACCTCCAGCCAGCCACGGGGTCAAGTTCAAGGACGCAACAAGAAAGCGAAAGCGAGGCCTGGGTGAAAAGGGCCCGAAGTTGAAAGTCAGGAAGATCAGATTACGACTGAAGACAAAGACCGAGCCCCCTTGTTGCCTTTGCCCAAATGATATCGCTCGGTACGAAGTGCTGCCGACAGATGACGCTCGTAAAGCTCACAAGCTATGTGCTCTTTACCTTCCCGAGACGTACATTGACTCTGTCGATGGCAAAGAGATTATCTGCAATGTCGGAAGCGTTCACAAGGACAGACTCAGCCTCAAATGCCTGTTTTGTCGCTCCAGGCGTGGAGCGTGCTTCCAATGTTCCCACAAAAAGTGTGCCAGAGGATACCATGCTACTTGTGCTGCTGCTGCAGGCGTCTTTGTCGAGGATCAAGACATTCCCATATTTGACGAGAACGGCATCGAGTACAAAGAACAGGCGTTTGAATTCAGTTGTCGCTTCCATCGCGCGAGACGAGATAAGAAGGCTGATGGAGAATCGCTGGAGGGCGACATGCGCATCCGGGCAGCTGCCAAACAGCTTCACACTGGCGATGTTTGCCAGATGCAATTCCTCAAGGGCGAAATTTTTGCTGGTACTGTGGTCGAAAATCGTGAATATGAAGAGACCTTTCTCGTTGACATTCTTCCCCATGGGTATGTCTTCATGTGCAACCCCCCACCTTCCTCGACTGTGTGAACCCAGGTTAGATGCTAACTGTTTGAAGCGATCGCATTGAGGTGGAATGGAAGTGGCTAATCCTGCCCGAACTCTCCGACTACCACCTGCCAAAGGCTTCTGCGAAAGCCCTTCCTATGCCTGCTTCGCGGAAAGCTAAGGTCGAGCTCAAGGCGAAGAGACTGCAAGACGAGACTCCAAAGAGGGACGACGTCTTTGCCGAAGGCTACAAGTGGGCCGAATTCGTGTCTCACCAAGTGTGTAACAAGGACCAGACCAACGTCGATCTTTCCCGGGCCGAGCAGGTTTGGCATTATCTGGGCAAGACATCTACCGAGGCCAGGGCACAGTACACCGAAGACCCGGCGCAGCCGCGTCACAACCCAAAAGGCAACTTTCTGGATACGATCCCCAAGCCTCCCAAACCAGCTCCTGCGGCACGGCCTTCATATAATCATCAGTCGTATATTGCCAAAGCGATGTCATACTCATACAATCTCGCAGCAAATCATGTCGCAGCGAACATGGCGGGAAGTCACGTCTCGTTCGAGAAGCCTTATGTCTACAAACCCAAATCGCTTATTCATGCCAATTCAACGACGTATACGAATCAGCAATTTGCGCCTTGCAATCCACCGGCAGCAGCGGTCGGTTCTGCTCAAACGTTCCATAACTACAACCGTCAGACTCCTACCTATTCGAAACCGCCAGCGATACACCATCAGCCCACGTGTATCGACCCGAATCAAAACTTTCGCTATTCACAAACGCATACAGACCAAGGCAAACTTGCTCACCGGCCCGTTGTCGCTTCAACTGGCCATCAGGGCAAGTCATCGTGGCAAGTCCACTCGTCGATTTACCAAAAGTACCCGTTCTTTCAGGTTAATCATAATCGGTAAGTCATGGAATATCACCTCTCTCAAGTCATGGAATATCGCTTGCTAACGAATGACGCAAGTGGGCCGTCTAATTATCGAACACCATATGCGCCATATGGAGGATTCACCAATGGATATGAAGGCAATCTCAGAGCACATATGATGTCGAGGAACCCTAATTTTGCAGAGCAACTATCTACTAGCCCGGCGTCGACCGCCCAAGGACTCATTCCACAAGAACAGCAGCAAAAGCAGCAACAGCCGCCGCCGCCGCCGCCGCCGCAACAGCAACAACCACAACAAAGCCAAGCAACTACTGCCACACAGGTACTGAAGCCCAAGCCTCCGCCCCCGACAAAGTCTTTCAAGGTTGGACTTCCCGCTGCATTTCATCTTTCGCTACAATCGACTAAATTAGCCCTGCAGGCTCCGGCAAAAATATCCCCTGTGCCGCTTCCCCCACACGTTGTAGCTGCCATGGCCAAAACGTCGCCACATACTCAAAACACGGGCGCAGAGTCAAAAGGAACGGCGGCTGCGAACCTCACAGCATCAGGATCATCGCAGCCGCAACCAGCCACAGAGAGTTCGGTCCCCCGGGACGCTCATATGGACTCGGGGGCATTCTCATCATCACACATGCCATCAGTGAGCGCCGAATGCCAGTCCTACCACGCCCAGAGACCCAGGCCACAGGCCATACCAACAAGGCCGATATCACAACCTATGCAAGAGTTTGCCGATGTACCCGGATCCGAATCCATGCTGTTTATGGACAGGATGATGCAAAATTTGAGGAGGGCGTCTATGAACGGAGACAGGAGCAGCAATCGGGCTGCTGCCAAAGACCTGTACCAGTAACGTGGGAATTCGGCTACGAGGCCCCCCATGCTCAGACAAACTAAAGAAGCAAAACTCTTTTTTCTCCTCTTGCGATCAATCGTGTTCACACAAGAGAAGACGAGGCGGAGGCAGTATTATTACACACAAACGGCGTTGACTTGGAATTGGTGTTTGACGGGAAATGACGTGTTGTCGACTCCCACGCGAGCCCAACATTATCTTATGGCATGAGAGTCAAGGACACACAACTTATGGTGGCGGTTCAGTCAGGACTAGCTTTGCACGAATTAATGTACATTCATGAGTCGTTCCTTGAGTCGGTCCTCGAGTCGAGGGACTCAGCGGAGAAGGAAAAGAGGATTTGCGATACTGGGATATGCACGAAATAAAGATAATCTTGTCAATCTTGCCTAGACGAGACGAGAAGGGCTTGGAAAGACAAGGCCCACCACGTAGAACAGCCGCGAAGGTTATTCGACAGGGAGAAGAGAAAAGTATGCGGTTGAAGACAGATTCAGATTCCGATTCAATAGATGGTAAGCGACGCATGAACAGCAATCAATGATAGTCAATGATTGTCAATGATTGTCAATGATGGGAGAATGGCTGGCTGAATGGTACTGTCCGTGTCCGACGCCCAACTCGGCTGCAATTGCCGACCACTGCGACCAGTGACTAAGTTGCAGTGAGCCAGGGACCGACCACCTCTGACGCCATCAAAATGCCTCCACAACTACGGAAACAACCAACCGCAGCCCATTCAGTCATTCAGTCATTCAGTCGCACGAAAATGCTTTAGTAATTTCACCGCATTTGACACGGCGCCTCATCCTCATCTCAACCGAGCAAACTTCGCTTTTGAGAGCAAAAAGCCTCGCTGCAGCCAACACCGCCAACACCGCCAACACGCCGTCGTCACATGTCTCGCATGCATTCATTGTCACGTCTTCAATTCGCTCCCACAACATCCACAGCCTCAGCCATCACTCACAAGGTCCCTCGACGCTTCTTCCACCAAAGCACCGCCATGACCGGACTCGGCCGAATCAAGCCAGCTGCCAGGGTGTCTGGCCAGAAGCAGGATGTCTGGTAGGAAGCCTTTCCCACGCCCTCTCCTCGCAGCCCTTGAGTACATCCATCTGTTCGTGGCCACTGACTCTTCTTCTTCTTCAACAAAAAAAGGTCCATCATCAATGAAGCCGCCGCCGCTTCACCCAAACAGCCCATTGTCAACATGGGACAGGGCTTCTTCGGCTACAACCCCCCAGACTTCATTCTCAACGCGGCAAAGGAGGCTCTTGACCGCGTGGAATGCAACCAGTACTCGCCTACCAAGGGGCGACCGCGGTTGAAGAAGGCCATTGCCGATGCCTACTCGCCCTTCTGGGGGAGGAAGATTGATCCCGAGACCGAGGTGACCATTACCACTGGCGTCAACGAGGGTAGGTGGCTCTGCTGATGCGCCTCGACGGCTGTTTCTTGTCCCGAACCTTCGGCTGATGTTGTTCCCCTGCAGGTATGCTCAGTGCCTTTATGGCATTTATTGAGCCGGGCGATGAGGTCATCATCTTTGAGCCCTTTTTCGACCAGTAAGCTACTTCAGAAGCAGGAAGGCAGGGAGGCAGGAAGAAGGCCTGCTACTCGATCAAGGGGGACAGACTAGGTAGGAGCTGATGATCCGCGCAGGTACATTAGCAACATCGAAATGCCAGGTGGCAAAATCGTCACTGTCCCTTTGCATCCGCCCAGTACTGGCGCAACAAGGACTTCTTCCGCTGCTGACTGGGCAGTGGACTTTGAAGAGTTGGAAAAGGCAATCACGCCCAAGACTAAGATGATTGTCCTCAACACACCACGTATGATCTTTTCCCTTTCCTACTTGGTCCCTGTTCGGTCCCAATCAGATGTATCATCTGCTGAGTCATCATAGATAACCCTGTCGGCAAGGTTTTTTCAAAAAAGGAGCTCCAAAAGATTGGTCATCTATGCGTCAAGAACGAAATCATCATTCTCTCCGACGAAGTCTACGATCGACTGTACTATGTTCCCTTCACACGCATGTCCACCTTGTCGCCCGAGATTGAAGCCCTCACCATTACTGTTGGATCGGCAGGCAAGAACTTTTACGCCACTGGCTGGCGAGTCGGTACGTTCTGTCCTCGGTTTCACTCTCCCCCCTTTAATTGGTGATGAAGTAGAACAGCAAGAAACTTGCAGTTTATGTCATCCCGTTCATCCGCCGCCAGGGCAGTTGAAAAAGACTAACGACGTTGGGATCCAAATAAAAGGCTGGCTCATGGGTCCCGCCGACCTCATCAAGTACGTCTCCGCCGCCCACACCCGCATCTGCTACTCCTCCGTGTCCCCCCTCCAGGAAGCATGCGCCGTCGGCTTCGAGCAGGCTTCCGCCCAGGGCTTCTGGGACAGCACCATCCACGACATGAAGTCCAAGATGGACCGCTTCAACAAAGTCTGGGACGAGCTGGGCATGCCCTACTCCGACCCCGAGGGCGGGTACTTTGTTCTCGTGAACATGAACAAGGTGAAGCTGCCGGAGGACTATCCGTTTCCCGACCACGTTGCCTCCAGACCGAGGGATTTTAAGCTCGCTTGGTTCCTGATCCAGGAGGTCGGCGTGGCGGCTATTCCGCCCACGGAGTTTTACACGGATAAGAATGCGCACTTGGCCGAGGACTATGTGCGGTTCGCGGTGTGCAAGGATGATGAGGTTCTGGAGGAGGCTAAGAATCGATTGAGGGGGCTGAAGAAATACATGGAGTAGAATGGGGGGGGGGGTTAACGAGAAAAAAACGTTGGAATAGCAAAATGCAAATGGGAGATGGGGAGTACAATCATTTTTCCATAGAAATGGCACTGCGTACATCAAGGATCCGACAACGCATTGGACTCATGCAATAGAGACATTGATTGTGTTTTGGCGGCATTTTTGGTCAACCTGGCTCGCACTCGCACACGCACACGCACTGCATCATGTACCTTTGTGTGTATATTCATCATATATGTTCCTCCTCATCAAAGTGTACCACCCTTGGCGCGTGCGTCTCATTCCCATTCACGTCCCCTCCATATGTCAAGTATCCACTCACAGCAGGCTGCCCCGTCTTCATGATATCCTCTGCGTCCCCGTGCACCCATACAGTCTGCATCCCCATGACCATGTGCTGCAGAGTATGGCAATGGACCATCCACACGCCCGGCTGGGTGACTCGCATGCGCCATACCCGCCATCCCTGCTTCTCATCCACGCCCACGGTTTTGTCATACTTGTACAGCAGGGTGGTGTCCCTCAATACGGGTTGTGTTCCCTGGAGCAGCTGCTCTACCACCTCGGGGCTCCAAGCGCCGGGGCCACTGCCCATGTTGTGGTAATGTGCGCCGTGGGCGTGCAGCGGATGAGTGTCCTGGTTCCCGTTGGCGCGGCCTGATGCTGATCGGGCGCCATGTTGTTGAAACACAATCTCGATGACCTCGCCCACCTTGGCGGGGTATGTTTTTGTCTTGGGGTCAAGACCGCCGTTGGCTACGGCTGCCTTGTAGTCTGGCAAGTAGGCCGTTTGATTCTTGTAGAGCGCGACGAGGTACGGCTCTCTAGCCACGGTGATCGGCCGAGGGGTCTTGTTCCCTTCCGACCAGGCATTGTCGTTGATGGTCCAGATGAAGTACTGGTTCTCAATAAGCTGCGTGTTCAGTATGACGCGGCGGGTGACTTCCTTGGCGGTGGGGGCGTCGTTCGGAAAGCGAGGTTGCAGCACGTAGTCGAGATATCCTGCTATGGTGGGAGGGAGCTTCATGGGGGGTCTTTCCGGGTTCCTGTCGCGGGCCAAGCGGCGTACCTTGTCTCTCGGGTTTCCGCAAGTGTTCTTGTACGAGAGGACAGCATAGTTTGTCACCACTTTAGGTCGATCTCGCGACTCGAGCTGCACGTAGTAGTCGAGTCTCCCTTCTCGAAGGAGCTCGGCGCATGATTTGGCATGGAACAATGCGCTGTACCGTTGGCCGGACCCGATTTGCAACAGGTCAACAGGGTATGGCCTGGTGTATTGCCCATCCGCCTCGATTATTTCCAGACTCTCGTTCCCGTGCTTTTCAAACCCCATGAGCGCCAAGCTGAGAGCCGTCGCGCCAACAAAGCGAAAGCGGTATGTCTCGCCTGGATTGACTTTGATGACACTCAGAGCGCGGGTCGACGCATCAACGGCCCTGTAATTAGAGATCGACTTGCCGTTGATGAGCCACCCGTTTGGTTCACCCGACCATCGCATCGGCGAAGATTCGAGACCGCTCTCAATCTCCGCGTCAGTTTGATTCCAATACTCCTGGAGGAAGACGATGCGCTCGCCCTGGGTCTTATACGGTGGATGACCTAGATCATCGACAATCAAGGCGCCCGTGGCGGTGTTCGCTTGGAAACCAACATGCGAGTGGTAGTAGTACGTGCCTGCGGTTGACCTTTCCGCCTTCAACTGATAGTCGAAGTAGTGATGTGGTGGAATGGGCCATTGGCTGGCGAGAGGCGTCCCGTCAGAGAAGGGATAGGCTGCTAGAGCTAAGCCGTGCCAGTGCTGATGGGGAGAGACAAACAACGGTTAGGGAAGGGTTGATTATCTGAGTTTTCTCGTCTTCCCTTGAATAGGAGTAAAGAAAAGAAACGCCGCTGCAATGGAGCACGTACCATGGTGAGATTTTGGTGTGCCATGTTATTGTATACTCGGATCCAGACGACCTTGTTCTCTTGAATCCGCAATGTTGGTCCCGGCAAGGAATTGTTGACCAGGACCGATTCTCGGTACATGCCCCCGATGCTGATATTCTGTTGAGTAACACTCAGCACAAAGTTAGGGGTGAATGAGCTGTCATGTTTGTGAACTCGCCCTGCCGCCAGGGTCGGTGCAATTGCCAAGCTGAATAGGCCGAATAGCTTCATCTTTGACAGCAGGGCCTCGACTGATCCAGGAAACTGGCCGCTTGGTTGATATTAGAGGCAAAATGAAGCAGCGTCCTTTTTTTTTTCATTTTTTTCTCCAGTCCGCTGCACTCGTCCTACTTAAATAATCTGCCCATATCCGTCAACCCTCAGGGATTGTGGGGACGAAGACATGGAGCCGCTTGGGCTTGAGCAACGTAGTCAACCCATGCCGATCCATGACCAGGAAATAAGCAGGGGCTGCCGACGATACCGACGACGAATAAGAATGCGGGCTGTTCAAAATCATCCTTGTTCAAAGCCGCATCGCCCGAGCCCTTATTACTAATTAGGTCCTGGACTTGGTGACAGGGCTTTATGTACTGGCCAGTGAGGCGCCTGGGGTTTATTGCGTCCAGAACTATTTCCATGCATGGGTTGACTCGCGAAGAAGGCATCTCTCCTTAACCGTTGTCCACCTTGTGGAGTCACGTTAACTAGGGTCTGTGTGTATCCAATTAGATACAAGCAAACTAGAGATACTTACAGTTTGCGGGCCCCAAAGACCCATATAAGGTAGACAACAGATTAAGGAGATGAACTGAATGGGTCTTGGTCGCGCTTCTCCAAGCTCGGGCCCAAGCCGATAACGGGCCAACGGCCCACTTCGGGATGTACATAGTATTAGTCCGTACGTCCGTACATGTTGTACATATGTTCGACATGCGGTACGGAGTACGCACGGCTGACTCGGTGGCTGTGCTCGGTTCGTTCATGCCGCCCAGTCGAGTCGGTGGCTATGCTCGGCTCGTTCATGCCGCCAGCTGCTTAATAATGTGAGTAAATACGGTCCGTATGCATGTAGACTCTGCGTTGGAAGGGATATCTCCCGATTTGCTAAAATTAGAAGGAGACATCAGCCGTTGTTTCTGAAGAGGCAAGGCGAGGCATGTTGTAACACCCCAGGAGAATGAAGATGAGAAAGATACGAGATGGGGGACGTGCACAACAGTCGTACCCCCGGACAAGCGGGCGTTGCCAATCGATGCAATGCAATTGATGGGATGATGATCAAAGAGCACAAAGCAGGAGCTATTTGTCCTCGGCTTCCCCATCGCCCGACGGGGCGCCCGACGGGGCCTGCAACCAACCTACCCCAGAGACCGGTGTTGGATCCTCTAGTCGCACCCAACACGCGATGCCGCCCGTGTTGATCATCGTCAATGTCCCAAAGTTGTCGTTTGGAGGTAGTACATGCCGAGAGCGAATGAGACCGGCATTGTCTTGAGCCAAAGGTCGACAGGTATGAGGGTTTGAGTAGTGGTCAGGTCGTAAAAAGAAGCAGCATAATAACAGAAGAAGAAGTCTTGGGACAATCTCAGCAACCCCGCCGTGGGATGGAAGTCTTTGTAGTGGCCTGGTGGAGGCCCCCGCAATCGAAGTGCACTGCGAAACGGAAGCGGCCGATATGCGATGAACCAGAGCCAGACTGCTTGCCAGCTGGCGGATTATTACACATCGATGGCCGCAGCTGTCAAAACAGCTGTCTGTCGGCAGACATGAGTTGACCGAGTTGAACCAGACCAGACATCACCCACCCCGTCCAAGCCCCCCCAAGACCCCCCAAATCGCCAGCCAGCCGCAATCGTCGCCACCCGTCTGGCTCAAGGTGGACAACGCCGCCGTCCTCCAGCTCCAAAATTTCCTTTTCTCCAGCCTCAACTACGAACCCTCTTCTGACCCCTCACGAGTAAGTCTTGTCCCGCTCGCCTTTCCTCTGAATCGTTTTGAATCGTTTTGAATCGTTTTGGGCCTGCGCTGCTTGCTTGCTGTACATGTTTGCCCGCCTGCGTACTATGTTCTCTGCCCGTTCATCTTGTTGTATAATTAGCATCCATCTCGGCGGTGGCATCATAGTCACGTTTTGGACTTATTCGTGAGACTAACTACAGACCTCTTTTTGATTTCTCGGCAACAGTACCTTCACCAGTCATGGCTCCCATTGCTGCTTCATCAGAGCCAGAGCCTTTCCCAGAGACTCTTGAAGCTCTTACGGCCAACTTCGACGATACCCTGCGCTTCTACCTAAACGGTGCCAAGGTGGTCTTGGACGACATAGACCCCGAAATCACCGTTTTGGAATATCTTCGAGCCATCGGCCTGACAGGGACAAAATTGTATGCTGTTCCCACTCCACACCCTTTTCTTCGAATCAGGCAAACACTTTACTAACCCACGTAATACCCATCCTCGTATAGGGGCTGCGGAGAAGGTGGATGCGGTGCATGCACAGTTGTCGTCAGTCAATACAACCCTACCACAAAACAAGTTTATCATGCCAGTGTCAATGCTTGTCTTGCACCGCTGGTCAGTCTAGACGGCAAACATGTAATCACCATTGAGGGCATCGGTAACACAAAACGCCCACATCCTACCCAAGAACGGGTGGCAAAGGGTCACGGTAGCCAATGCGGCTTCTGCACGCCCGGTATCGTCATGAGCCTGTACGCCCTGCTGAGGAATAACAACACACCCACCATGCATGATATGGAAGAGTGTTTCGACGGTAACTTGTGTCGTTGCACCGGGTACCGGCCTATTCTCGATGCCGCCAATACATTCAGTGTCGAGCAATCTTTCCCCAAGGGTTTGCCTACCAAGTCAGCTACTGGCGGTTGCTGCAAAGACAATGGAGCCTCGCAAGCTTGTGGCAGCAGTGGGCTCTGCCATAGTGAAACCGACGGATCCAAGAGGACAAATGGAAGTCTCTACGTTGAGGCAAGTGGAATCAGTCTAGATGGTGGTTCCCAGACGAACAACGGAAATGGCACAACGAATGGCATCGAAGATGGAACAGCACAAGCCAATAGAGGCGGCTGCTGTATGTCCAACGGCAACGGCCCACCGGCTGGAGGGTGCTGCATGCGAAAGAACGGGTTGAATGACCAACTCATTAAGCGATTTAATCCGCCCGGATTCATAGAGTACAACCCTGATACGGAACTCATTTTTCCACCTGCCTTGAGGAAGCACGAGCTGCGGCCACTTGCATTTGGTAACAAACGGAAAAGATGGTATCGACCAACAACACTGGACCAGCTCCTCCAGATTAAACGAGTTCACCCTCAGGCCAAGATCATTGGTGGGAGTAGCGAGACTCATATCGAGATCAAATTCAAGGCTCTCCAGTATCCCGCCTCAGTTTTTGTCGGCGATATAGCAGAGCTCAGGCAATATGAGTTCAAAGAAGATCATATCGAGATTGGCGGTAACGTCGTCTTGACGGACCTGGAGGGTATCTGTGAGAAAGCCATCGAGCACTATGGCCACGGACGAGGGCAGGTGTTTGAGAATATTATGAAGCAGCTCAAGTTTTTTGCTGGAAGACAAATTCGAAATGTCGGCACACCTGCTGGTAATCTGGTAACTGCCTCGCCCATCTCTGATTTGAACCCAGCGCTCTGGGCTGCTGACGCCGTCCTTGTGACCAAGTCAGCAACTCAGGAGACAGAGATCCCCATGTCATCATTCTTCACCGGATATCGAAAGACGGCTCTATCCCAGGATGCAATCATCGCATCCATCAGAATACCCGTGACCGCGGCGAAGAACGAGTTCTACCGAGCCTACAAGCAGGCCAAGCGGAAGGATGATGACATTGCCATTGTAACTGGCGCGCTGAGAGTCAAGCTGAACGACGAAGGTCTCGTCTCCGAATGTAGCTTGATTTACGGTGGCATGGCTGCTACTACGTGCTCCGCAAAGAAAGCCACCGCATATGTCATTGGCAAAAAGTTTGCCGAGCTCGAGACTTTGGAAGGCGTCATGAATGCTTTGGGTGAAGACTTCGACATGCAGTTCAGCGTCCCCGGAGGCATGGCTTCCTACAGAAAAGCACTTGCTCTTGGATTTTTCTATCGTTTCTATCACGATGTTCTGACAAACATGGATGGAAAAAGCAAGCATGTGGACAAGGAAGCCATCGACGAGCTCGAAAGGGCTCTGTCAAAAGGTACTGTGGACAAGACATCTGCGGCCGCCTACGAGCGAGAGGTTACCGGAAAATCGAACCCTCATCTCGCTGCTTTGAGGCAAACCACAGGTGAAGCCCAGTACACGGATGATATACCTGCTCTGAAGAATGAACTTTTTGGATGTTGGGTCCTGTCGACAAAAGCTCACGCCAAGATCAAGTCGGTTGACTACTCCCAAGCGCTTGACATGCCTGGCGTGGTCGACTTCATTGACAAAAACGACATGCCTTCTGCCGACGCCAACAAGTTTGGGCCACCAAACTTTGACGAGGTATTCTTCGCCGAGGGAGAGGTTCACACAGCCGGACAAGCCATTGCCATGGTTCTGGCCACCTCGGCCAACAGAGCTGCTGAAGCAGCCAGAGCCGTCAAGGTCGAATATGAAGAGCTGCCCGCCATTTTGACCATGGAAGAGGCCATTGCTAAAAAGAGCTTTCACCCTGTGTATCGAGAAATCAGAAAGGGCGACGCCGAAGGTGCTTTCGAAGACTGCGACCACGTCTTTACGGGTACAGCTCGCATGGGTGGGCAAGAACACTTTTACCTCGAGACCAATGCCTGTGTTGCCGTGCCTAAGCGCGAGGATGGGGAAATGGAACTCTTTGCCAGTACGCAGAATGCCAACGAAACGTAAGTTGACAGAGAACCTCCCAACTTACACATTCCTATCCCCATTCTTGTACTTACCCTGTGAGAAACAAATCATGCTGATACTCGCCTGTAGTCAGGTATTTGCGGCCCGAGTCTGTGATGTGCCAGCGAACAGAATCAATGTCAGAGTGAAGAGACTTGGCGGCGGGTTCGGCGGCAAAGAGTCACGATCTGTGATTCTCAGTTCTGCTGTTGCCTTGGCTGCCCACAAAACAGGAAGACCAGTCCGTTGCATGTTGACTCGAGAGGAGGACATGGTCACCATGGGTCAGAGGCATCCTTTCCTGGCCTACTACAAGGTCGGCGTCAACAAAGATGGAAAGATCCAGGCCGTCGACCTCGACATCTACAACAATGCCGGATGGACCTTCGATCTCAGCACTGCCGTGCTCGAGCGCTCCTTGTCCCACTCTGACGGATGTTACTTCATACCCAACATGTACGTCCGTGGTCGAATCTGCAGGACGAATACGGTCTCTAATACGGCCTTCCGAGGATTCGGTGGCCCTCAAGGCATGTTCATCGCCGAGACGTACATGGAGGAAGTAGCAGACCGTTTGGGTATGCCTGTCGAACAACTCCGTGAAATCAACTTTTACAAACCCCACGGCATCACGCATTTCAACCAGGTCATTGAAGACTGGCACGTACCACTCATGTACAAGCAAGTCCAGGATGAGAGCGATTACAAACTCCGCAAAGCGGCCGCGTCCATGTTCAACAACGACTACAAGTGGCGCAAGCGAGGAATGGCCATGATCCCCACCAAGTTTGGCATCTCTTTCACCGCGTTGTTCCTCAATCAAGCCGGCTCCCTGGTACACATCTACCACGACGGGTCTATTCTGGTTGCCCACGGCGGTACGGAAATGGGCCAAGGTCTACATACCAAAATCGCCATGATTGTCGCGCAGGCTCTCAAGGTGCCTCTCGAGACTGTCTTCATCTCCGAGACGGCCACCAACACCGTCGCCAATGCGTCTGCCACAGCCGCGTCTGCCTCGTCGGACCTCAACGGCTATGCAGCCTTCAACGCCTGCCAGCAGCTCAACGAGCGATTGGCTCCCTACCGCGCCAGACTCGGCGACAAGGCCACCATGAAGGACATTGCCCACGCGGCGTACACGGACCGCGTGAATCTCTCGGCGCAGGGCTTCTACAAGACGCCCGAGATTGGGTACGTATGGGGCGAGAACAAGGGCAAGATGTTCTTCTACTTCACACAAGGCGTGGCGGCGGCCGAAGTGGAAATCGACACGCTGACGGGAACATGGATGTGCCTCCGGGCTGACATCAAAATGGACGTCGGCCATTCCATCAACCCGTCCATCGACTACGGTCAAATCCAAGGCGCCTTCGTCCAGGGAATGGGTCTCTTCACCATGGAGGAATCCCTCTGGGTACGCAATGGCCCCATGGCGGGTAACCTGTTCACAAGGGGACCAGGGGCCTACAAGATCCCCGGCTTCCGAGACATCCCCCAACAGTTCAATGTCACGCTCCTCAAAGACGTGGAGTGGAAAGAGCTGCGTACCATCCAGCGAAGCAGAGGTGTAGGAGAACCGCCGCTCTTCATGGGCAGCGCCGTCTTCTTCGCCATCAGAGACGCCCTCAAGTCGGCAAGGAAGGTGGCTGGTGTGGAGGCCACGGTGGGAAAGGACCACTGCGAGGGACTTCTCAGGTTAGAAAGTCCCGCGACGCCAGAACGCATCAGATTGGCTTGTGAAGATGACATCATGAGGAGAGCAAGGGTGACGCCCAAGGAGGGAGAGCAGAGCTTCTTTGTGGTGATTTGAAATGTACGGGAGGGGCTGATATTTGTTTCACGTTTATATGAAGTAAGGCCCGGGAAATGATGAGACCTGAGGAGGCCATGATAAAATGATTTTTTTTTTGGAAATATGGGAGATGACACATGATTGAAAACGAATGGATTATGAAAATGTGAAATGCAAAATAAATTAATGCAAACGCAAACAATGTTCAGAGGGAAAATATGCACGAGCCGAAGCATGTATGATAGCCGAGCAAGGTGGAAGACAGTTGGCATCCTTTCATCAAATTAGTGAGTGACCTTTGCTAAAGTTTCACAGCACCGCAGCAAGCTTCATGCATGCCACAAAGCACAAAGCACAACGCACGTGTGAATTTCCATGCTGTGATGCATCATCGAGATGTTGAGCTCCGCAAGTCCATCTGAGACGAAGAGAATTGCGTCCGAGAACATGGCGAGTAGAGGAAGTCAGGAAGGCAAAGTCGAGACCGAGGCCAGGGCCGAAATTTCCTCTCCCGAGGCTATCCAAGACTACATATGTCCGTGACGACGCCCGGATGGGGTGGGCGGGCTCAGTGCTCCGTAATAATAATCAATGTAGACCAATCAGCCGGTGCGTATTTCAATTGATAACACGGAGCATTTGATGGCAGTGGCGGAAGAAAGTGGCGATGCCCACGCGGGCCTCGTTGTGGCGCGACGGACGAAAGGAACGAGATGCTCACACGGCCCATCCATGTGAAAAAGTGAAAAAGTATGCTTGCCAGGCTGATTGTACGTTCAATTCGCTAGGTTGCAGGTGGGAGATGGGACGACGAGAAAGACTGAACTGGCTTCTGACAGCTGACCAGCTGACCAGCGTGGGCTGCAAAGGCTGGGGGACCCCTCGCTGCCTGCCTGGCCTTGGGCTTGGGGCTTGTTAGCGGCATGTGGACGCCCTTTCCAGGTGGTCGATCTGGTTTTGCTCTCGTGCCTCTTCTTCAGCTTTCTCCGCGCCTTCACATTCAACCTCGTTGACCTCGTTGCTCACCAGTCCCTCTTCCTTCTCTCCCCGACCTGCGAGTGCGTATCTTCCTAGGTTGAGCCATTTCTCGAATCTCCTGCTCGCGACCTGCGGCGGCGCGCAATTATCCCCCCGCCATATTGCCCCCCCCCCCCTCCCCCTCCCCCTGCATACAATCTTGCATATTACCCAGCGCCAGCTAAAAACCACCACCCTTCTGCCCGCCAACAAAAGTCGTGGGCGCGAATTGGCGAACCAGGTTGAATTGCTCCGGGCCTGTTGCACAAATCCCGGCTTATACGCTATCCCTCGCGATCCCGACAGCCCAGTATGCCGTATTGCCCTTTGGCGCCATCGTAATAAAGAACTCGAGCCGAGCCACATGGGACAAGGCTGCAACTTCCCGACGAGAGCAAATCACGACACGACCGGCCGTCTGTCCTGCGTAACCTCCAGAACCAATGGAACGACCACCGACGGAGTAGCCGGGACCTCATCATGGACGAAGAAACCAAAGCTCCTGAGTGCGCCAAAGCCAACACAGCGGATAAGCCCGACGCCAAGGATCGCGACAAAAGTAATGGCAGTGGCACATTCAACTCCAAAAGCCCCAAGAAGCGGCGCAAGGTGAATCATGGTACGCCAATATTGATATCGTGTCTACACCTATCATGTTCTCGTGAACGAGTCCCGGCCAAAGAAGACCTCTCTTGGGTATACATTGTTTGGCGCAGGCTGTTCTCCGTCGTGCGTCGACATATACTCGGCACTCCGACAGTCTGACCCTTTGCCCTGTCTTTGAGCGGTTGCGCAAAATATTCCCAGAGAACATGTTCACATTGGCTAACTTCTGCCAACAGCCTGTGTATATTGTCGAAGATCCGTGAGTTCTGTCTGCCGGCTTTCCATTTCTCTGTCGGACGGGAGCTTCCTTCCAAGGACAGGCTAGGCTTGCTTCCGCGCCTGTCTCGTCGTGCCCGTCGTCGTCGTCATCATCGTCATTGTCAGGGCAGATAATGCTAACTTTCCCCCCTCCCGTAGCACATGACTTGCGATCTTGTACGTATGACATGGACCACGTAGTCGTGATAGAGGGCCTACCGGTCTTGCCCTTTTGCAATGAATCTGCGGCGAGGTTGCTCTGCCGCCAACTGCGCCTCCCCCCAATATCTATCCATACCCCCCTTATGCAGCTCCACTAATGTTGTGTACAGGAGAGGCCATGTACCAGATGTATCAAACGTAACATTGGACATCTTTGCCACGACGAACCCCGTGACGCCGACACAAAGAAGCTGAAGAATGGCAAAGCTCCCTCATCAGTTGACGAGTCAGACGCACAATCACAAGCACCCTCAGACGTGGCTAGGAGTTCAGTATCGAGTACCATGGGCCCACCGCCTTTTGACGGCATGCGACAGCGCTCTGGTTCCAGTTTTGCCGCTGGAGGCGTTCTCGGCCAAGGAAATACCATGCCGTTGGTGACACCAGGTTCCGGCTCAGGCTTGCAAGGGAACGGCCTGAATAACGGCGGCACGGGAAATGCTAACCAATGTGAGTTGCTGCCCAGCGTGTCCCAAGCCGTTCATCATGGATCAGCAATTATTTTGGGTCCCCCTTCTTGCCCAGAGACTGCCATTTTCTGGCAATCTTCTCCGAAGGGCTTGCTTTTTTGGTTATTGCAGACATGTCCCTGTTTGCCGTCTGCTAATTAGCCCGTAGTTTCCGGTATTTCAGATGCTTGGCTTACTGCGCAGAATTACAATGACATGAGCTCGTACAATCCAAACTATATGATTGCTCCCCATGTTACACACGAATTCAACTTACTTAATGACCTGCTTCATAACGGCTTGCTTGACGACAATAATTTGACAGGAGACGAATCTCGACAACTGACGGCGCTGGGTCAATCAAACCAATCCGACATGCTGTCTGGCTTTGGAGGCACTCCCGGCCTCTCTGCGAGCAGTTCGGTGCCTCCAAGTGGCCGCACAGGCAATCTGATGCCTCCTCCACCAAAGGATGGCAAAGGAAACAAAAGAAGTCCAAATTCAACGTCGGATAAGACTCGCGAGTACTACTTACAGGCCGCTGATCCGTCGGGTAATGACAATGCCGAGGAACGAATGGCTCGAGTGCTGCACGCTAAGTATGATGCGGGCTTGCTAAAACCTTTCAACTATATCAACGGCTACGCTCGACTCGGCAAATACCTGGATGGTCATATTGCGGCGTCATCGAAACAAAAGATTCTGCGAACAATCAACCAGTTTCGGCCAAAATTCAGGGAAAAGGCTCAAGGCTTGACCGACATGCAACTGGTCATTGTCGAGATGTGGTTCGAGAAGCAGTTGATGGACTATGATCGCGTGTTTGCATCTATGGCCGTCCCTGCGTGCTGCTGGAGACGAACAGGAGAGATATTTAGGGGTAATAAGGAGATGGCTGAGCTCATCAACGTACCTGTAGATCAACTTCGCGATGTAAGATGCTCCGCTCGCTCCACGTCGGTACAACTGTGCGGCGCGTTTCTTCTGGGTGTCCTGGACTAATATCTCGAGTACAGGGCAAAATTGCCTTGCACGAGATTTTGACCGAAGAATCAATGGTGCGGTACTGGGAAGAATTCGGCACAATCGCCTTCGATCCGGCTCATGATACGTTGCTGACAGCATGCTCCCTGAAAAATCCGAGCGATGCGTCTGACCATCCTGTCGTCAAGTGCTGCTTCTCTTTCACAATTCGTCGCGATGATCACAAATTGTACGTCTATCATGGTTTGTACCCCCCTACATGATGCCACATCAGCTAACAACAACAACAACATCAGGCCAGCTCTGATTGTGGGCAATTTTTTGCCTCATGACCCCTCCCCGAATTAATATATCAAGATGTTGGGATAAGTCGCGCGTAATAAAACACAACGATTGCAACTTTTGCTGTGATGGTGCTGGCGTCTTGTTGATTTCAGTACATCAATATAATATAGGAAAGCACGCGCTTTCCCGCAAGTGCAGTTAGCCCAGGAGGTGCCTAGCAATAAAAGCCCATCGTGAAGGCGATATTTGAGGATCAAGGATATCTTGCAAAGTAGAAAACCAATCACCGTGAGTGAGCATTTTGCGGAAGGAGCGTGCGCGCGCAAGCCTTTGCTGAGCTCGCCTGGGACAGGGAAGGAGCGAGCCTGTCGTACTGATGCTTTCCACGTCTCCAGTCTCTCCGGTCTCCCCGGTCTCTCGAGCCCTCAACATGTCACTGCCTTGTACCCCGCGCATCTCTTCCTGTTGAATGTCTTGTCTTGCGTCATGAAGGACTATACAATTTGTACTCCGAAGAAAGTGGATGATGTGATTGGTATGTGACCATTCGGCAGTTCGCATTACAATCATTGACGTCAACCCAATTGCTGAATTATCTTCCTGACCAGATGTATTGGACAGCCTGCTGTCCAAACTAACAACCCATTCGTTCGACAATGCCCATCTTGAACCTCTCTTCACTGATCTGGAAAGCACAATTCATTTAGTCAACCTGTGGGTGACAACCCCGAAAAAAATGGACAAATCAAACCGGCCAAGACGCTTCGAATTACAGTGTCACAAGCTTTGGAATATTTGTGTACGGTCAAGAAGAAGTTTGGCTGTCCAGGAGCCCGAAATAGCCCGTAAGAAGGGGAATAAAGCCCTAATGTCTGTTTGGTTGCTATCCTTTCTCTGCTTAGAGCTGAGCCAAATCTGGTCTGACGAGCCGAGGGACCAGACAAAGAGAGCCGCGTATTTGATGAGTCTTATGGTGCCTGTTGCGAAGGCCAGCATCAATGATTTGGATTTCGAAACTGCTCGACTAGCGCTGCAAAGGGGTGCAGCACACCTCGATAACTTGAGCCTCGCCGCAACCCGAGTTGAGAAGCAGCTTCCACATAATAGTACCTCCTTCAACCTTCAAGTCAACCTTCAAGCCAAGTACTACGCTATGAGAATTTGGTTGGTGAGTGCATTGAGGTACCATGAAGGCTAAATCTGCTGACAGTGAAAAGTCATGGCAGGAAGATTGCCTTGATGTAGCGGAGCATATGTTCTCCAAGGCCGACGCCTTCCGCGGGGCCCTTGATGTTGATTCGGCTGAAATCCTGGCTGAAATGATACAAAGAGTTGGTTCCGCTTTACTTTCGAGAAACAACGTCGACCACGGACTCGCATGGCTACACCGAGCTGAGTCTATTTTATGTTTCAAGGCTGGTGAACTATCCGCTCGGGGGCGACATTTATATCTTGCAGTATGCAACGATTTGATATCTCATTTCCTTCCTGGATCTCCCTGTGAGAATTTAGAAGAAGTTGAAAGAATAATTCAACAGGCTCAGTCAGTCCTCGGAGACAACCCGATCTTGCATCACTGGTGGCTCAGAGCACATGATTTCATGCAGGGTGGCGTGTGCGATGACGACGAAGACAGATATTCTGAGGCCTTGAAACGTTTGATCTTGATAACAGAGTCACAGGAGAGCTTCCTGCCTCTAATATTAAATCATCTCAGAAGTTTTAGGCGCAAAAGCCCTACTCGTGCTGCTGGCCTGCTCACCCAACTCTTACTAGAGCCCGATCTCGTCGGTAGAACCGCGCAGTGTATCGGGAGAATACTATTCTTGCGGATATTCATCGTATCAGATAAAGAAAGACATGATGAGGAATGCGAACATCTTTCAGACATCATCAATCGAGTTCACGACCAAATTTCAACACCAATTGCATCTTTTGCCGTGGACTTATGCCATTCCGTGAGATACTTCCCACGCAATAGCAATAATTTACCGGGGCATTTGCTCATTCTTCACAGTTAATTTGGGAGAAAATAAAGTCTGCCTCAGTTTCGGAAAACATTGAACTCGTTGAATTCTGGTGCGAATTAGCGCTTCGCCCACTATTCAGCAGTAGCGGTAAACAAGGCATCGGCAAATTTATCCGCAATTTCCTCCTTTGTGGAGTAAGACGGAACGAACTACATATTCATGACTATGAACCTGATTCCATCCCTAGCTTCTGTGGAGATGATGTTAGTCTTACACATTACTTGAGTTTCAAAGCCTCTTTGCTCAGCTAGAACCACGAGCTAGGCTTCAAAACCTTACAGAATATGGCCAGCACGAAGGACCTCTACAGAAGCCAGGACTTGTTATACGCCTGTCTCAGTCAAGCTGGCAGTGGACAAGACCGAGAGTTCACACTTAGCACTCTTCAGTCCTTGGTCAAGACATACGACGAGCCGGGGGCTGCTGATTCCATCAACTTGCCTCTTCTGCTGCGGTGTACAATACGTGTTCTGCGGGCAGCAGACCAAGATGAGTACGGACAACTCAAGCACTTGGGTGAGGCAAATCTAGCCCCCGATACGTGTAGACTTTTTGATAGCGGTGAGCCATTTGCAGCGCTCTAAGACGTTCATGCAAAAGCTAATGGCTTGAAAACAATCCTTAGCCGCAAAACACGCGGTTCGTGACCTAGCAAATGCCATCGACGACAGGTGCTTCACCATCCAAGAACTCGACTGGTTTCGAAAAAATTCGTATAATATAGGCATTCTTACATGCCCTGATTGGCAGCCCCGTCAGACGATCCGTCTTCTGAACGCCTGCCTTACCTTCATTACATGCTATCCCACCGACATTGCCGTCCCGCCAGACAAAACTACCGAGCTCGCTCTCACTATTCTCCGTTGCCACTTCATCATCTCCGCCAGCCTTCTTAAACAAGCGCGAGTAGATGATGATCCTAGCGGTCTCCAGCACTATCAAGCGATGAGACGCCACATTGCAGAGTACGGTACCACCTTGCAGACGAAGCCCTTGTCCATCGACGCCCACACGCAACACGATCTAAACACCAAATACGCCACACTCTTAGTATACGACCTCGAGGCAGCGATTCGCCTAGCTCACTACGCAGACATCACCACAATAGTAACACTTCAGCGAACCCTCGGGAACATCCTAGCCTGCAAAGCAATGGGCGACGTACTTCTTCAATCGTCAGCACCCCCTGAAAGTATAGCTCCTGATCCCCTGCTAAATCTTGTGTCTCCCCAAAAAGACTCTTGCACTAATAAAAACAGTTCTCTTCAGTGCACTAAAGCTTATCATCAACGAGATACACACCCTCGAGAACTTCGATGCCGCCAAACTAGCAAAGTACCTACGATGCTTATTTCACGTCCTCCTTCCAAAAGACGATGCTCTTGCCCTCGAGATGCTGGACCAGTTTACACAAGTTACTTTAGAAAGCAAAGCTGTCGGTATGCCCCTTGCAACTATACAGATAGAATGGTTTGTAGCCAGGACCTTCAACCACGCGCTAGACCATTATGTTCAGTTTCGAGAACAGACCTGCCGAATATGGGCCTCCAAGGCTATGAAGCTGGCCGACTTGGTGGAAGACGGCGGTGTCTTGGTCAACACTTTGCGAACGAGGTTTAGGCAGTTGCGTTTTCAGCATGAAGTGGGTGTCTCTACATGATGAAAGGGAGCGAGAAATGTGTAGAAAGGGAAATATCGATGCAATGATCAACTTCGCGCAGACAGGCTTGAAAGTAATGTGGTACGTACAATCGTACCTTGGTTATAGACCTTGTTTACAGAGATATTTACATGTAGCTGTAGTGACGGACAAAGGAATTCGTTTCAGCATCGACTTGGAAAGTCGAATCGTAATTACGTTGCAAATGGGCAATGCACATCTTTTCATGAGGACGACGAGCTGAAAGAGCACAGACGACCTCAGCAAAAAAAAAAAGGTACAGGCAGAACGTTCAAAGTGGGAAAGACAATCAAAGATGAAGTGATAAGCTGCAAACAATCGTTTCGTAAATCAGATAGCCGCTCATGCAATTCCGTGGTATCTCCAAGCTCTTGAATCATGCCAACTAAATGACCGCTGCCAGCCATGACGCGCACCCAAAAAAAAAAAGACAGGCCGAAAAAGCATAAATAAAAATATGAATGATGATGCAAAGAAAAAAAAGAAACAGTCAGGAAGGGGGGGTATAAAAGCACAAGGAAGAAAAAGCGACGGCTCTTCCGCTATTGTCCATTTCCCACTATACCGCAGTCAAAATCGCCGCGCAATGCAACACACACAAGGGGCCGCAAGCATGGACTTCGTCAAATGATATTGGCAATGCTAATTCGTTCTGCGCCTCGTTTTGGTCCCGGAGGACTGACCTCTCCTCTATAGCCAGCAACGTACCTGGACGTCTCGGGAAGCCGGGGAATATCAACTTTGGCAACGGGAGATTCGCTCTTGATCTGTGGAGGCGCCGGCGCCGCGGGATGTGAGACCGGGGTCCAAGAAGGATTGGCCGACCCAGTGCCTCGAGCTATAGACTCCAGACGGGCCCAGCCGATCCAGTCCTTGCGCTCTTCTTCTTTCAACCCGGTTCTCTGCTCAGAACTAAACAAGACATTCTCGTTTGAAATGTGCTGTCCCCGAGAAGCCAAGTCCGTTTTCGAGGGCGTTGCATCACGATCTTGGAAGGACCAAAGCCAAGACCGATTTGGAGAGGCTTGGACATCAGCAGAGACAAAGGCAAGAAGCTCTTCATCCCGACCAAGGGACACGATCAATGCGGCTTGATCAACGGAAGACCGACGTGACAGGTAGTTGGCGTGTTCAGCACGCTTGGTGCTCAAAGTTTTCACGAAGAATGCGAGGAATCGCCCGCAGGATAATGTTATGTCTCGTCGAGCATCGATAGAGGCCAAGGCTCGAATACACGTGGTCGCATGATCGAGATAGCCGGTCAATAGGAGGAACAAAGTCGACCGGAAGATGTGGGTGGTAAGAAGAGCTGTTGCTCCCTCGGCGGCAGATTTTGTACGGCTGATGAGCGATGCTGTCTCCAAAGCGACGTGAGTGCACGTCTCGACGGCAGCCAGACGAACCTCGGGGGGACAATTTGGCGACAGGTTGTGCCTGTGAAGGAGCAAGCGAGCGTGGAAAAGATAGGCCA
The DNA here is from genome assembly GCA_000729855.1 of Epichloe aotearoae. NCBI lineage: Eukaryota > Fungi > Ascomycota > Sordariomycetes > Hypocreales > Clavicipitaceae > Epichloe > Epichloe aotearoae. The sequence goes on from JFGX01000047.1 coordinate 58,920, forward strand.
AAGGTGCAAGGAAATGGGGCGCCAATGCAACCGTGCTCGCGGGATCACAAGCCGGAGGGAAAGTACTGAGGCACTTCTTGAAATGGGCGTCAAACGTGATCAGCTGGTCTGCCGACAGTACTGGACTCTCTATTGCCTTGACTAGTGCCGTGTATGACCGCACGACGTGAATGACGGCCAAAAGCGAATGCGTCAATGGCTCAGCGCCATTTGGCACTCGCATCCCATCCTCGCGGAGGTATTGATCGTCCACTGCTGCCGGCAATGAAACATCGCAATCCGCATCATCAATGAGGAATGGGTGTCCCATTTCCGTAGCCATGGTTCGATCAAGAATGTAGATGGCCCACCACGTTCTGCGGCGCATTTCTCCTTCAATAACCGACCAAGACCCGGACTCGGAGTAAAGCCCAAGATCTTGACCGACTCGAACTGCATTTCCGAGCCAGTTCCACGCAGCAGATTTGAGGTTCATTTCGTTCAGACAAATGGTGATGAGCACCAGGGCTCGAGCATTGTCCAGGCTGTAATGATTATTCCACGGATCCATCACCTTGCGAGAGGATTCCAGAAATTCGGCAGGGCGATAAAAGGTTGTCGTCGTAGGGGGGTCGGGACTAAACAGGCTGCCGGCTGCAAGAACAGCAAAGAACAAGCTGTAGGACGCGGGCGATACGCGGCGAGGGTGAGAATGGTACATGTCGTCCACAATTGACTCAAAGGTCGGCATGTGGACGATGGGAAACATGGTGTGAGCAGAATTGCAGAAGCAGTGCAATAGACGTTCCGTCACCGCCTCTGGGGGCAATTCTGGTGTGGGAAAATCAAAAGCGACCGCGGCTGGGATGCGATGCTGAGCAGGCGGTTTCCATATCCCCTTGGAGAAGTTGCGCACGTTGGTTCTGGCTCTAGCTAAATCGTGATTTGGTGGAATTCGCTTTCGCGGCTGCGGCTCTGAGCCAATTGTCGGCAGCTGACTTGATTGTCGGTCTGCTGCGTCCAGGTCAATATCCATATGTCCATCTCGGTCTTCCAGAATACGACGTAAGCTTGCGTTTTCGCGCTTTACCCGCTCAATTTGCTTCTCCAAATCTTGAACCTGCTTGATGGACGACATTCTTCTGTTTGTTTCCTTGGTGAATTGACACTTGACGTTTCGACTGGAGCATTCGGAGCAGCTAGTCGTCTCAGTTGCATCGCATTTGACCTTCCGTTCCCGACAGGCATCACAGCTGGGGTCTTTTCTTCTTTGGCGATATGCCCTTTTCTGGGCTTGAGACCCAGGGGTTCCGGGCATGTGTCCATGGTTGGGACCTTGACCGCCCATGACGCACTCTGCTGAGGGGAGAGATTCCCGACTCATGACCGAGCCGTAAGAGGGGAACCCCTGATTGACGGGAGGGAGCGGAGGCATACCTAGAGGTTGCGGGCTCGATGCTGCGTTGGGTCTCGCGCTGGCACCAAGCAAACCTCCCAAATAGCGTGATGGTGGTCTTGGCGAAGTAGCGGAGGAAACTGAGGAGGAGTCATATGACCTTGTGGATGGGTTGGGAGATCGAGCATATGGGTTGTGCGACGGATCTGCCATGGTGAAGTAGGTGAAAGCTCGAAACGTCACTGCCAAAGGTCCTCCTTCCTTACCAGTGCCTCCGCTATTTAGTTGTTGACCGGCTTCCAAAGTCTGTCAGCGAGAGACTCGAAAGAGTAGTCCAGTTTTTTTTCTATTTAAAAAGAAGAAAAAGACGGCAAAGGCCTCAGGTCCAACAAAATCAACGTCTCCAGTGCGGCAAAGTGCATGTGACGCTGTCGGATCGTCTGATCCGAGCCTTGAAGATGGTTCGATGATAAGGGTCCAGGGTCAAGTGGCTTGTTGGGAGAGTAAAATTCAGGATGCGACAGGATGCGACAAGATGCAAAAAATCTCGCTTCGCCAAACCAAAATTCAGGTCAGGTGTCTTCAAGATGGTTGGCTCAGGCTTCCCGTCCCGTGAGAAGAATATTAGACGGTGCAAAGCGACTTGACGTCGTCTTCCGTCTATCCGGTTGCGCTGCAGTCTTGTGTTACGTAGGCTCCGTCGAAGTGCGCAAGGGCAGAAAAAGCCAGTTCAAGTTCAACCAAGTTCAAGTGTAGCCGTATGTACCCGCCTAGCCGTACGCAGTGGAGGGCGGGTTCCCGCAAGTCTCAAACTGCACCCAGGAGAGGATTCTTGACTGACGATTCAAGAGTTGATACAGCGCTGGTATGATGACTGGCCCAGAGGACAAGGGCAGTTTGAGAGAAGCCGAACATAAAGACGGGCAGGATGAAGACGCAGGGTCCGTTGCAGGCTGGGTTGAGTCGTTGGCAATGTCCGGATAAGGGGTCTGGTATCGGGGAATCCAGCCCGAGGCAGTTTCCGTAGCAGTGAGTGGTGGGGTTGGTTAGCAGTGAACAGACTCAACAGACTCAGCGAGCGAGCCACAACCGACGAGGTTGACGAGGTTGCCGCTGTCGAGGGATGCTCGAATGCCGGCCGGGGCGCTCGAGTGGAGGAGGGATGGAAAGCAAGGACGGGAAGAAGAAGAACGACTGGAGGACGATGAATCCAGATCAACAAACGGGTGAGAGGGCCGGACCAGAGAGAAGGAGCGACCACTTTGTGTGGTGCGTGGTGCGTGGTGCGTGGTGCGTGGTGCGTGGTGTGTGGTGTGTGGTGTGTGGTGTGTGGTGTAATCAATTGTGTGCAGCGCGGAAGGGACGACCCCGGGCAGGCAAGGCAAGGCAAGGCAGGCAAGGCAGGCTGGTCGGCGGCAACCACTCGCAGACCTGGAAACCGCCAAGCTGGGCCAAGCTGGGCCAAGCTGGGTCGAACACAATATTTGCTGTCTGGTTTCAAAGGGGTCTGCCGCGGCGGCCCCGGGGTTGCGCGACAACTACACACAGGTCAACTACACCCACCCACTGTTGCTGTACGGAGTACTCCGTATACTGATTCACGGGTCACGTATGTACTATGTGTTGCTTGTTGCTTGTTGCTTGTTGCTTGTTGCTTGCTCGAGCAAGCACAGAACACAAGTCCTGGTGTTTCACCTATTGAGGGGGCGTGGGTACCTCGGGGATTGATTGATCCCCGTCACCACGCAGCCAAGCATATCCCCCGGTCTCTTCCCGTCCGTATTCTTTCTATCCGATACCAGCCGGCTGCTGGCTGCTCGTCAACTTGCTGATCCCCCGGTGGTGTGTGCGTGGCGTAATAATTAAGGAACGGTCGAGGCGCCATCGAGTTCAATATCTCGACAGAGCAAGCACGGGGCAAGCACGGAGCAGCTAGGTTTGTCTGGTTTGTCTGGTTTGTCTGGTTTGTCTGCCCGCCACGGAGCTTATTCAAGGACTTGGGCACTCTAGACTTTAACATGGCTCTTTCATATAGAGCTCCATGATGGAAGAGATATCTTCGCAAACGATAAACACACACCCGGTGGCAACTCGGTGGCAATGCGTCGGAACCCCATGAGTGGAGGATTTCATTCCTTGTATATACAGATCTCACTGTGACTAGCCTACCTATACTCCGTGTAGTAAGTAGTAGGCTTTAAGGGGCACACACGCTTGAAAGTATGGACCCCTTATCCACCCTTGCCCTAGTTGGCTCACATCCCTACATTACGAGTTGGTCATTTTGAGATTCTAGTGGTGTGTGTGTTCGCCCGCCTTGAGCACCAAATCGGCAGGCAGTTCAACTCATTCTCAAGTCGAGGCGGCGAGATTCAAGCGAGCAGAGGGTAAGCGGCCACAGTAACGGATCAGGCAGTATTGTTGACGAACGATGCACGGAGGTGACGCCCTTTCTTTTTTCCCCACGACGACAGCAGGCAAGGGGGCTCGGTTTGTAGCCGAGTAAGCCGCCAGAACAACGGACCCTTGACCCAAGGATCTATCTCGATGCTCATGCTGTCACGGGTCGCCCCATGCTCACGTACGGAGCACCAGCACCCAACCAGCATCGGTTCGCGAACCAGTCAATGTCCACCAGTGACAACACAGTCCAGTCCAGCTATGTTGTATGTACGCATCGTACAGCCAGTGACGCGAAGAAGAGTGTCTAGACCCTGGCGGCATACATATGATTCCCTCCTGTTTGTCTTGTCGGTCCCATGCGTCAGTCAGGTGTAATGGACCAGCCCTCAAGTTTATCTTGACAGGCCAAGTAACAAAACGAGGACTCGAGTCGCTATCAACTTCTGAGAGTGTGGCGGTCACTTTTGTTCGGCCCAAGTTGAGTTGTTGAAGATCGACCCTAAGATAGATTCTCGCTACCCCCCCGTCCCTCCCTCTCTCTCGGCTTCATCATTCGCGGAATAGTCTCCGGCACCCTGCGCAGATGACGTGGTCTGCTGCCGAATACTGTCCCGGCTTCTGCCTGGCATGGCAGTACTTTGTGTGATGTGATCGATTTTATCGACCGCGAGTGCTGCCGCCCCGGTATCCGTCGAATGACGTGTCCATAGACGAGCCAACAGGCCACAAAACGGGAAGGTTGCGGAGCGTAACGATTTTAGAAACCTGCCAAGATGATACTGTATACAAAGCGGGCTGGCCACTTGCCGACTGGCCAGACTGGAGATGCATTTATTAGAACGGACGGACCGACGGACGGACCGACGGACGGACTGACGGACAGATGGATCCCCATCCTGTCTCTCGGCATCGCAGCCGCCGCATTGCTTGTTTCGCCGTTGCTTGTTCTGGTCCCTCAGCCTCTACTGATCGCTCCTGCTTCTTTGTGGATGCACCAAACAACCAGAATGCCTCAGGCTTTCCTGTCTTCCCCTCTCTCTCACGGTCTCACCCCACCGGCAGCTCAAGTCAGTCTAACCTACCTCCTGTCCCACGAGCTTACGCGTTTGGCGGTGGCTTTCGGTTTCTGCTCCGCGCCGCAAATCTTCATTTTAACCGGCTGGGCCAATTTCACACAAGTTTGAATTTTTTGTTCGATTCCATGCTCCATGTTCGGGTTGTTCTCATTCGGTTCATTCATCTTTCTCTCCTCCTTTCCATGAGAGAAGCTACCAAGTTCCAATATTTCCACGACTGAAACCGCAGTCGGCTAAACTATCCGAGTCTAGCGATAGGACCAAGGGGCCACCGTGACCAGCGCAGCAGCGGAAAGAACATGCGAGACCACAAATTAACAGGGACCGGGTCTGCTCGGAGGTGGCTTGGGCCGCTCATGGGCTAGCTAATGCATACATAAGCTTTGTCCAAAATGGGAGTGCCCTTATCGTATGGGACTTACCCACAAGTTCATCACTTGTACCGGAGTCTTGACTTGATCGGTTCCGCCCAGAACACCATCCCTTGTGGTGTACAAATCTGGAAGCTCCGTCATGGTCCCTTCATCGTCAGCCCTGCGGCACACTGTAGCACTGTAGGGTGCAGCTCGACCCAGTACATACGGAGCATGGAGTACAGTATTTGATGATCGAGAATCGTTTGGGAAGTGTATCAGCCGGCAAATGGCATACTCCGGAGCAGCAGAGTTTGTGATGGAAATTAGCCTGTCGACCCCTGCCGCCAACTCAGCAGTTTGGTGCCTTAGTCATTTTGTAGTCAGTCATGACTCTGCGGCTCCAGCATGGTCTGTTCGTCCAACAAATCTACTAGGACGGTCCCTCGACAGATGGCGCACTTGTTGGCACTGATGCCGGGCAATCTCTTCCGGAAAGTCCAACCTCTTATTAAAGAAGGGTCCTTCGCTAACAATTTAAGACACACGGACCGACGGATCGTCACTGAGAGTGCGGATTAGACCAATCTTGTTCCATTCTTGCGCCGTCCGTCGCATACGACAACCCACCGGACCAGCCGTGGCTTACAGCTTGCGGGACTCAAGCACAAGCTGGTAATGACACCGTCTGGAGTTGATCCTTGACGATAGGAATCCGCTATCCAAACTCCTGGGTCATCCGGCCGGCGCATGCGAGAGCAACTCTAACGCGGAGGCGAGAGGTGAGACGCATGTAGCTGGAGACGTACATATTTCGTACGGAGGGAGTACAGTATCACACAATGACACAATGAAAACCTCCGCATCTTGCACCCGAAATTCCTATTGGGACGACACAACAGCCGTGTCAGTGACCACTGAAACGGTCGTGCAGGCAGAGGCAGGCCTTGAAGGTGTGGCGTATGTCCCACCCCTGCCCTCCTTCCAATCGACATGAGTACAAAACGCGCCGTGCCAACCCAGTATTTCTTGCCGACTCACCCGAACACCAATATCACGGTCTCTTGGTCATTTTGCCATGTTGGCCATGTTGACGGACCGAAGCCGATGTCCATCTCTGCATCCTCGGCCACCAGTGACCACCCTTCTCATGCCGCACAACACAGAAGGCGTCTGCGTGCCTCGAGTCACTCCCCAATCTGACCCGCAGCCCGCGGCATTGACCAGCCAGCTCTGTCGATCCCGCATGCATATCCATTCACCGGACATGACACGTTAGCCTATGCTCCGTGCGCGACAAAGGAACAGGGATGGCTCAGAACTCACTTCAAAGTTTTCCGCCAGATTGCCATCATGCAGTGAGAGAAATAGGCGGGTGTTTCCGAGGCTGATGCCTGGCTGGCATCCGAGGCGTCACGGTGCGTCATGGTCGTTGGAATAAGGCCCAGGAGGCTCTGTGCCGCCTGGCTGCCAAAATTGGCGTTGGCGTGGCTTGGGCATGGCTTTGGGCATGGAGCCAGCTCTTCGGGACTTCTCGTATTCGACCAAATCACACGAGGCCTCGGAGATGGATGGCTTCTTGCTTTCTCCTCCGGCCACAACCCGGCCGGTCGCGCCCCTGTTTCCAGTGTCCACGGTGGACCTGTCCACGCGTCGTCTCGTCCGTCCCGCAGTTGAGTTAATAAACACGGTGGAGATTGTGAAAGTCGCATTCCCTTTGTACATACACTCCGCAGCAAGGTCACTCCGCAGCACTTGTGCTGGGATGTTCCTGTTGGTCTGGGGTCCCGGGGTTGTCCCAAGAATGGGAGCCAATCTCAAGCGCCGGGTGATGGATGGCATTAGCGCTTGGCATCTGAACTTGTGTCGGCGACCCCCTCTCCGTCCCCCCTCTCCGTCACGTCGCATCGTGGCGGCTCGGTTAGGTCCTTGATGTTGGGTTGGGCCGAATCAGCCGAGACTACCGAGTACGGAGCACATGCGGTCCGTAGTCCGTAGTCCGCAGTCCGCAGAACTCAACTGGGTACTATGTACATATGCCATGTACTCAGTGATGCGTACTGTGCAGAAGGATGGGATCGCACAGTATGCACAGTACGAGCCGTGATTGCGCGCGAAAATCCGTACATTTTCAACACATGCGACGATGGGATCTTGCATTGCAACACCCCGCACTCAATCGGTACCGGCGGCGCCCTCTTATCTCCTTGAGGACCGTAAGAACACTTGCGTACCGATCCATTTCTTTCACCCAATGAAAATCATCGCATTAGAGGGTACTTTCTATGCACTACTAAATTATACTATGACATTTGTAGCTTAGATAACTGCTAGTACAAACATTATAGTATAATTTAGTAGTGCATAGAAAGTACCCTTTTTTTATTAGATGAAATAAGTGGATCGGTACGCAAGTGTAGTCTTACGGTCCTCAAGGAGATCTTCCGTCCAACATGGCACAGTTTTTTCGGCGGTTTCCACCCCGACGGCAGGCACCCGCCACGGTGCTGCCAATTCACTCGCCAGTTGAGCTTGCGCGACAAGTAAACTTTCTATCGTGTCAGATTAAATGTTCCTATCTATAACGAGGGCTTTGATATCTTCTTGCCAAACGAGGTTCCAAGAGAGATGACGAGGCGACGCAAGTGGATTGAATTCAACACGATCGCCCCCCCCCCCTTCCCCCTTTTTCTTCTCTCCCTCGCTAGTTCTTCAACACCACATGGGGTTGCAGCGTTGTCAGGGCCCGCATAGCCTGGAATACTGTTCGTTCTTCACTCCGTGTTTATTGTTCAGAGCCTGGCTTTGCTGAATCGGCCGGTGAGAAACACCGATACATTTTCGACATGTTTCCTCGCCATGCATTGTCATCAACATGCCGACTTTGCACCGTGATAACACAACGTACCAATCACCAATCAATGACATTTCTCGTCATGGCGTCAAGATGACAGTGGTGTGAAGCATTGCGTGTATTGTTGTACGTGCGTACGTCACGACAAAGGACATGGATTGGGTTTTAAAGCCCGAGCCATGACTTGCTACATAACTTATGATGCTTTTTGTCTGCAAACTCATCCGCTGTCGTGTCGCGACAAACGCGACCGTGTCTCGCAACATACGACTCGTCTTCTTTCAGGTGCTACATCTGCCTCATCCCTCCGTGGTATCCATCTTGTCCTTTGCCATTCTCACCCTTTCTTCTCTCCACTTGTCAATCTTCTCCTTCAAGTCTGCTTGCGGAACGGCATCTTCTATCGTCATGGGCTGTCTTGTGAAAGGATCCTTGGCATCGCTCAATAGGTGCTGCACGATGGTTGACCGATCGACAATGTGTCGGCTTGGCAGCAAGACGGGGTCCTTCATCAATTCACCCATGATGGGATCTTCAAACTCGGCGGGAATATCGCCCAGATCCAGTTCGGCCTGGTCAAAAAGGAGCTTGGCCTCGGCGAATTTGGCCTTGACCTTCTCCCACTTGGCCATGTCGCCCGGATCTTTCTGGTTTTTGGTCGTGAGGATGCGCGTGACCCGGTCGAGCACTTCGGGCTTGTATGAACGCCCATCGGCTGCGACGGCATCCACAAAGACGGGCGAGTACCCGAGGTGTAGGTAGATGTCGACAAAGTCCGATATGAGCTGGATGGGGCGGAAGTGGTACTTGTCCTTGTTGGATACGCTCAGTTCGGCGGCGGCTCGTTTGCCCGCCAAGGCTTCGAGGTTGTAATTCAACATGCTTGCAAGACGCGAGACGATTTCGGGCATGGTGAATGAGTCGCTGAGAGCCTTCGTGAACAGCTTCATCATTTCTAGTGTCTCGTTGGCCAGCTGCATGTAGGAACTGGCTTGTGTTCCTAGTGTCTGCAGTTCTTCTTCCTTCTTTTGTCGATCCTCTGCGGAGAGTGATTGATCTTGTAGCTCCAGCTCCAGGGCTCTCATTTTAGGGAACTTGGTGAAAGCTTCGTCCAAGACATAGGTGGCATCATTCAAGAGCATGTTTACAAACTGGACAAAGAATCCGCGGTTTGTTCTAAATCAGTGGTTAGTCGCGACATCCGGTATGTATTAGGATTTGGCGTGGGAATGGTTGCTGGTGGCAATGAAGATGAAGAAGTCATGACATACTTGCTCTCTCTTGTCAGTTGCAGTTTGTAAACGTCGTTGCTCCAGACACACTTAATGACTTGGAAAATCTCATAGCGAATGTTGAATTTGTCGTAGAACGCCGAGTTGGCACCTGTCGACTCGCACTCGATGTAAAACTTCATCAAGGAGTGCAATAGATACTCGTTCGCAAAAGGCAGGGCAATCAGCTGATCACCCAACACGCCTTTCTTCAGATGCATGAACGGCCACGTTCCTGAGAACAACAACGTCACGAGTGACGACTTCAGGTAAGGATTTCTAATAAACTCTGATGATCGTAGGAACGTGATGCATAGCGCAATCATTTCCTCACCAATGGCGCTCGGGAGGATTTTTGGCAACCATCTTTTGCCAAAAGGTAGTTTGGATCAGTAACGTGTTACATGCTAACAATACAAAGACTGGGGTGTCTCCAAAAGACATACCGGAAGATGAACTTGAAGTTGTCCACGATGTTTTGCAAAACATATTCGGGAAGACAGGCAAACGCTTCGGCATTATCAGGCGAAAGTGGCAGCCTGGGTGCTGGTTAGCCAATCATCTTGAAGCCTTCATTTGTTATTCCCGAAGACCTACTTGATCATCTGTGTCTCTGTGCCAGGCTTATAATTCGAACCAGTAGCAAGTCTCAGTAGCCAAACTGCCACATAACGCATAAAGCGCAATGACGTGCCCTGCATTCGTTCGTCCAGCAAGGCTCCCTCGATGGCATACTTGAGTGCAATCGTCTTCTCCAAAACATTTGTGTGCCTCTTCAGCGTTTCTTCGAGCAATCGCAATTGGTGCGCCGCGTTGAGGAGTTTGGGGCGCTCTGCCTCCATGGCCCTGATATGCTTTTCAAGATACTTGATCTCCCGGTCCAAGAATTTCAGCTGTGAGTTGAGCGATTCGCTGCCGTAATGATGCGCAGCAAGTGTCAAGAAGAAAGCCTCTGTGATGAAGTTTGACTCCCCCTCATCTTTTTCGGCATAATAGGCATCGGCTGTTGTTTGGTCGGCGTTTAATTTTGTTTCATCTTTGATATCGATCCTGGGTTGCCTCTTGAAATAGCGCACATCAATCTTGTCCACCTTGCTAAAGTCATTATCCATAAAAGGTTCGCAGAATCGATCCAGAATAGCAGCCACATTGAGCATGAACCCGTCGGATGCCACTTCTCGAGGGTCAACCTGCATGGCTCGTCGCTTGTGATTTGCATTCATAATGTACGAAAACCAGTTCAGCGTTCGGCTTCTCGTGTCAGGGCCAGCTCGGATGAAAGCGTTCGCTATCACAAAGAGGTCATCCTGATGTGCCCGCAGCACCATGCGTAGCGACTCTTGGGCATTGGCAATTCGAGCTCTGTCCAAAGAGCGAGCTCCAGGGAAGTAACTCTTAATGGCTTCTGGTTGCAAGGGGAAAATGCGGAAGAAGGGACCAAGAATCGTATGCTTTTCTATGCCTGGGGCAGATTGCGCCATATTAAAGCAGGGATGCTCGGCCAGATTTGTGATGAGAACAGGGAATCTTGCGTAGGTGAGGAGTGCCTGTCCGCGAAAAAAATCAGTCCAGAGGCTCTCTCCCCCTCTCCCTCTCCATTTGCCATACATGGACTCACTTGAATGTAGGGTTTATAATCATCTTCCAATGACAAGGCAGAGAGTTGGCTGCTAAGGGTGACCATGGCATCATTGAACAATGCAGGGAAAGCCTCGTCTTCGTCGAAGCGTTTGATAGCCTCTCTAATAAAGTCGAAACAAAGTCCCCCATCATCTTGCATACCCTTTAGCAGATAAGGTGCCAGCGAATCATGTCGAGGGTTCGGATCACGTCTGCATTCTTCGTCAGCAAAAATTGAGCCCCTAAGATTCAGGGGGCAAGAGCACCCCCTTTGCTAGCATCAACGAACCCATAGAGAGCAGGCATGGTCAACGCAAACAGACAGTTGCTCATGCACAATCTCTTAGCTTCCTCGAGAACCTCTTGCCTCTGTGGCGAAACATTCTTGGCAGTGCTAGCTGCCTTTACGGCTCGTTTCCAGCACGGCAGCAAGTAGTCGAATAAAGGGTAGGCAGGTGGCCAGTTGTTACAGGATTCTATGATTGCCTGGTCCAATGTGCTGATCGACAGTTTCAAAGGGTCGCCCGAGTCGTTGAGTTCGTGGTTCAAATTCGGTAAAAAGACGAGACGCTGGCCTTGAACATTGGACATGTGGTGTGGATCGACGGAAACGCGGAATATTTGTGACAAAACCCTGTGTGCGTAGTCTTCATCTGAATCTTGGCGTTGCTGCTGGGCTGGCTGTGGAGAATCTTTCCGGGGCGCCGACGCTGAATCGCCATCGTCAACCTCCATGGCGTGCCGTTTGCGAGAAGGACGGGGACTACCTGCAGAGGCCGGTTGATCTCCCAATACTTGGGTGCTTTGAACACCCAGCTGTGTGAAGGGATTCGGACTTGACTGTGCTGGTTCCACGGCCGGAGTCACGTTGATCTTGACTATCGGTGTCGCGGGTTCGGAGGTTTCTGTTTGGGGTTGGGGCATTTGCGACGGTGGTGACGCTGCTGATGAGGGCTGCGACGTTGTGGTGTTGTCGGCTTCGTTTGCGCTAGACCTGCGAGCGGAAGAGCCCAGCATGGCCAGACGACGCAGTCGAATCTACAAATACGGAGTGTTAGAAAGTCGCAATGAATCGAGCGACAGCGTATTGCATCATGCATCGATGTACTTGCCCGCTCCATCTGCTCTTTGTCTGGGGCGTCAGGTCCGCTGCCGGAGGGTTGCTGATTCGAGTCCATGTTGACGACTGATTCCAGAACGCTGCCAAACTAGACCAAACAAACGACCGACCGATATGAAGGAAGGGGGAGGTTGAGGACTGTTGTGCGTGTTCGGGGGGGGGGGGGGGTTGAAGGCAGGAAAAAGAGGCATTCAGCTGGGTTGACGTCGATGTCCTTCATCAGTCGTCGCTGATGCAGATTGTGGAATCGAAAAGAGCCCCGCCGCGGCTGCGACTTAGAAGACTCAGTCAGACAATGCATAGAAAAGTCAATGTCCGACCGGCTCCGACATGCGGGACGGTGCGTGTGTGCTGCAGTGTGTGCTGCAGTGTGTGCTGCAGTGTGTGCTGCGAGCGCTGAAAATACAGGGGCTCGTCGTGGAGTTGACAGCAAATATGGCGTCCCCGTCGCTAGAACTTGCCTGTCAGAGAAATCGGTACAGTGGTCAGTCAACTGTACCAGACCAAACAAATGTGGCTCCAACTCCGCAACCCAAACCACAAACTCCTCAACTCCGCCGCTCCGACCGTGATTTTTTTTGAGCTTTTAGCTCTGGCGTACCACGTCTCTGCAAATATTGGTGAAACACGACATGAATAAAGTTTACTTGTCATTCGAATAAAGACCTCATTTCATAGCACGTCAAAATTCAGCATGGGAACCCTGTACTAAAATCCTGGTAACTCAGTTCATTGTACTATATCACTGGCAATTCCCTTGTTGCATCGTGCCATCATCCTTGTGTCCTATCAATTCCTGTGCTGTATATTCACAGGTCCACGTCTTGCATGTTTCTGTCCTTTCTTTGTGTGCGTGTCTCCCAGTTCCCCACGCGTCTTCGGCTCGAAAAAGTAGTATGCACAACTTCTGTCGGAGACAGTCTCGGGGCAACACGTCGGTGGCTATCCACGGCAATCGCAAAATCATAGTCGAGGGACATTCACGTCTGTGCTCGATGACCTCCTTCTCTCAGGCATCATGGGCGGTCCGTCAGCTGAACTGTCACGGTGGATCCCTGCTGCAGGGCCGGTTGTGTTGGCGGCTCTGATGCGCCCTTCTTCGCGACTCCGATTGAGCAACCAGTTCACATGCATGCGTACCATGTTGATGTTGTTCCGCAACTCTGTTACTTCCTCGCGGATGGGCATCACTTGGTTCAAGGTCCACATGCTTTGCCTGGCTTCCAAATGTGTCAGATTCTGGTGAACTTCTTCAAAGCCCGCGTCCAAATCTTGCATGGTGCGATTGTCACTGCAGACGGAGTCCTTGCGGTTGCTCCCCTCGTCTGGGCCAGCTCGTCGATTTGCAAGTATGTCGTCGACACGCTGGGCTGTCTCATCCTGACGAAGCTGCACATCGCGCAGCTGGCTTCCAAGGTCACTATATGCCTGGATAACCTCCCGCTGGTTTCGTATCACGATGCCCGAGGGTGTTTCTGGGTGGAAAGCACATGTGAAGGAGTGGGCACCAATCTCTCCGCGTATCGTTCTCACAGGGCATCCAAGGTCTTTGTAAGGACAGCCGACTTCGACGCCGTCACACTCCAACTTATGGTGCGACTCAAGTTGTGAGTGGCAGACCAGCTGCCAGCACGCCTCGCACCGAGTCTTGGCTTGGAAACATGAAAGTAAGTGTACCTCCTCGTCGACTTCCTCAACCTTATCGTCGCACAAGGCACAGCGAACCTGTTGATGGTGGCACTCGTCGTCTTTCGGCTTCGTTCGTAGCTTTTTATCACACCTTGTATCGGGGCACGTAAAGTCCTTGAATCGACACTCTACCGCGGCATGCCTCTCCACGTTTTCGCGGCGTAGCTCCATCTCACAGCCTCGTCCTTGGTTGGGACATTTCACAGTCAGGTGGTTGAGCTGAGTGCGAATGAGTCTGGCCGCGCTGAAGCAATCGACCCAGAGCAAGAGTTCGCGGTCAATAGGACATGCAGTCCCGGACGGACTTGAGGCTATGCTGCGCCGCAAACATCTGTAGCAGAAAGTGTGATCGCAGGGTGTGGTGACTGGGTCGACTAGCGGGTCGTGGCAGATGGGACAGAGGAGATTCGAATCGGGTTCGGAAACATAGACCAGCGAGTACATGTCAAAAACGCATTCGCCGCCGTATCTCTTGGGTATATCGAGGGATGACTGATGAGGAGGCAGCAGAGGGCCCGTTCTACGACCAGGCGCCGCAGTCGTATGTCGACGGCCGTAGGGCTGGGACAGGAGAGCGGCTGGCTGAGGCGCGACACCATGGCGAAGAAGCCCATGAGCATCTGGTACGATGTAGTAGGCTTCTGGGGATGGCGGCCTGACCAGACTGGTGACAAGGTCTGGTGTAGCCGTGGTCCGCCGAAAGTTTCGGCGAGCGAAACGCCGGGCAGCGGCAGGACTCATTCGCACTCCTTCATCGCTCGACTCTGACGCGGCCTCTCGCAAGGCCGCGATGTGGGGAGGTCGACTCGTCAAATTCGGGCTCGGGCTCGGTCTGGTGCTTGGTTCTGCTCTGGAGGGCCGGGGAGCATCGACGACGAGAAGAGCTGGCGCCACGGGCACCTCTGATGCTGCTTCCTGTGCTAATGACATCCTCTGATAAGAATGACACAGGCGTCGGAGAGTTGGAGTGGTCAGGTGTCAATCGCTCATGGAAACATGAGCAGCGGGGGTTGTTGTTCTTGTTGAAAAGGGGAGGGAAGTCAAATGTTCACACAAATGTCATGGCAGACGTACAAAAGTGGATGGATGGAAAGGTGGAATTAATAAGACATGGATGACGGCGGGGGGGTGAAGGGAGTAAAGGGGGTGAAGGGGGGTGAATGGACGGAGGAACTGAGGCTTGGTCCGCTTGGTGGCCGGGGTCCAGGGCGGGAGCCGGCGACCCAACCAAAGCCAGCCACTTGCCATTGACGAACTCTGGAGCTGCCCACTTTGCTTTTTGGCTCTGCTTGGAATTTTGATTTTTTTTTAGGGGGGGGGTAGACACGGCTACGTAGAAGCTTTGCCCACTTAATATGATTTTTAAAGGATTGCCAAGGTCGACGGACTCTGAATGTATTCCAGAGGCTCTCATTATCCTCTCCTCGTGGACACTGAGAGGTGCACATTTGCTAGTTGCTAGAGCAGGAACAAACTTGGTGGACCCTGGATTCCTGTCGCGTGTTCCTTGAATCATTAACCAGATACCTTCACTTCTGCAGTACCGGAGAACAGCGTACAAATTGAGACTGCTAGAAAGAAGTTGGGACTGGCATTGCGAAATGGTCGATTATTATTGTCATAACATGAGGAGAACGGATAATAACTGATCCAGAATTCAACAGGTCTGTCGAGGGCGATTGGGGTACAGGGTACTCAGAAGAGGCCAGTCATGCTCCAAGGCTGTCATTGGCTAGAGATGGCACTTGATGGATCAATGCATCGCCCCTCCTCCTTCCCCGCCACCTTGCTTCCACTTTCCACTTTCACATGCCAGCCCATGCCCGCCCATCCCTGCATGTGCGCGACACATCACGAGCACCTTCACGGGCGAGACTAAGCATGCAAGCAAAACAAAGTCGTGACTTGTGCTCTGATTCGTGCTTCATGCCGACGTCGCCGCTCTAGAAGACACAGACTACTCCGTACGGATCCGTACAACAGCCCTTGACACCTCGCCATCTCGGTACGACTTGAAGCCTTCCCTTCCCTTCCCGCCCTTTTGTTTAGGCTTTGTCTCCATCGACTCATCGTCTCGGATCTGGACGACAAGGACGCCAGTAGATTCTGCTTCCTCGTCCCAGCTTGCTTGGTCAATCTCTCCCCAACCTTACTCCAGGTTTCTTCCCAGTTGACGAAACACTAAATTGGCGGCATCCTTGGATTGTTCCATTATGAGCCTTGGCGCGGCTGCTTCAATTACGTCCTCGCCGTCCTCGCCGTCCTCACCGTCCTCGTTCCGATTCTCACATGTCAATACTCATAGACAGTGCCCCGCCAACTTACTCCTGAAACAAAACAGTCAAGATGCTGGACCACGTTCTGGGACGACCCTCATCCAAATCGAGACGGATGCAGGTTCTTGCAGTAATCTCCTTCTGGTCTTTATATCTTTACAGGTAATTATCTACAATCAAATTAACACGATGTATCAAGCGATCGTTCGAATCTAACCTTGCTCTCGTTCCAGAGGCAATAAGCATGGTCCGCCGGGAGCGCAATTACTTTCCAAATTCTTCTCACGGCGTCTCACAGCATGGCAAATATCCACCTTGACCATCATCTCCCTCTATGCTGCTCGAAACTTCAGCGCCCTTGTCGGGTTGGCCAGTCCAGAGCCCATGGCCAACATGTACGACACGACCTATTTCCGCGCAACATGGGTGCTCACAGCCCTGGATGCTGGATTCTGGACCGCAATGAAAATCAGGATAAAATGGTTGAGGGACCTCGCCAGCATCTTTTTCTCTCTCTTCTACCTAGTCGCCGCCGAAAGGGCCGATGAAAAGGTTCGCAAAGTTCGCGGAATGATTACCGTGGAGCATCTGCGGGTTGCGTGGAATAAAGGCACAACACCCTACCTCAGCGTATTGCAACGCTTGATGAGACCCCGGTTCACGAGATGGCCACCGAGGCAGATTCGAATCCCTCGACCGTCGAATAGCGACTACAAGGAGCCCGTGACTGGGTGGTTGTACTACGATGGACCACTGGCGGACCTATTGCACCATAGCAGACTGGTGCTGGATATCCCAGGTGGTGGCTTTGTTGCCATGGATCCTCGATGCAACGACGACAAGCTGCTGGCATGGGCATCCAAGTCTGGTTTGCCTATTCTCAGCTTAGATTACAAGAAGGCACCCGAATTCCCCTACCCGTATGCCGTGAATGAGATTTTCGACGTGTACGATGCCATCATCGACACCAAGGGTCGATGCATAGGCATGTCCGGTCAAGAGACGCCGAGAGTCATCATTACCGGTGATAGCGCTGGAGCCAATCTTGCCGTTTCTGCGACCTTGATGATCCTGGAAACAAGTGATGGGGAATTCAGACGGTTCGCCGGACGAGGTTCGCTCCCAGCACCTGAAGGTCTCGTGTGCTTCTATCCCGCCTTGGACATGAACATTGGCAACTGGATGACGGACGAGCAAATGTCTCTGATTCGAGACCGCAAAATGCGCAAGACATACAAAAAGATTGTCCGTCGGAAAAGCATGCAATACAATCAGTTAGTTGGAACACCCCATCACTCAGATGATGAAGATGAAGCTCAGCCGGAGCCTCCCCGACCAACCGAACAACTGCCAAGGAGTCCTCACGTCTCTCAGCCTCAATTTTCGCACATGGGTCCACAAAGCTTCTCGCGAATTCAGAAACAAGACAAGGAAGGCCCGAAAGCATCGGACAGCATGTCTCACCACTCACAGCCAATGCAGACACGGCTGGCAACATCGTCGATGATTTCATACTTCAACGACCGCGTCTTGACGCCCGAAATGATGCGTGCTATGATCATACTCTACATCGGTCCACATAATCGACCCGACTTCTCGCAAGACTACCTCCTGAGTCCAGTGCTCGCGCCTGACTCCCTGCTCGCCAAGTTTCCCAAGACGTATTTCATGACGGGAGAGCGGGATCCCCTCGTTGACGACACGGTCGTCTTTGCGGGTCGACTACGACGAGCCAAGGAAGCTGTGGCGAGAGAACAACAGCGCGCATTCGACGACACAGAGGCAGCCGAGGTTGCGCTGATTCCCGGAGTATCTCACGGCTTCATGCAATTTCCAGGAATATACCCCCCGGCCTGGGAGCACTTTGACCGATGCGTTCTCTGGTTCGAACAACTCTTCCTGGAGGCAGAGCATGCGCGCACCAAGAATCAGCGGCCCGCAATGTCATCACCCGAGATGAACAGGATGACGTACCATGAGCAGCAACGACAGCATTATCACCTGGGAGAGTCAAGCGGCGAAGAAGACAAACCGCTAGAGATTAGCATGACCAAAATGAGCAGAGGTCGTAGTTGGACGGTATCAGGAGCGGGGGCTGCAGCAAAGACAGAATCATCACCACGGCACGACAAGGCCAACGGCACTCGGAAGAACAAGAGAAGGATTTTGAGCAAGAACAAGAGTCTGATCCAGTTGAAGAGCACAGATGACTTGCTGGACAGGAGAATGGAGGGATTGGCAGGCGGCTTGACGGGGACAGGGGAGGACAATTGAAGTGGAATGTCCATTTGTTGCAGATGTGCATGTAGATGACGTAGATGACCAGCGTGATGATGAATCGAACCATTCGATCGAAGCACCACTGACTACTCCGTAGTCCGCACTGGAGTGAGAGTGAGAGTGAGTGAGGCGTGCATGTGGATCTTGCCGAATCTGAATCTGGGCCATGTACGCCATGTGGGGTTGAAGGCGGACGGCTCGGCAAACACGGCCATCGGGACGAGGCACAATGTCCATCGAGAAGAGTGAGTTTCTCTCTTCTTTTCGTTTTTTTCCATCTTTCTTTCTCAACCCTTCCTTCTGTTTGCACAGACCGCACGTTGAACGCATCCTCCCGCACACAGCAATGGTTCACCTCAGCGCCATGCACGCCGACGACGGCAATGCGACCAGCGCAACCGACAAGATGGCCGAGCTAGCCGACAAGGCCGGCAATCTTCTCGAGCTGTCGTCTGACGCAGACGAGTTCACCACGAGCGTGTACGGATCTCGCTTCGCCGAGCAGGACCTTCCGCGCTTCAAGATGCCCGAGCGTGCTATGCCCCGCGAGACAGCGTACCGGATGATCAAGGATGATCTCAGTCTGGACAACAATCCTAAGCTAAAGTAGGTGCCTCCACTGCCCTCTTGGTTGCACAAGATACAAAACGAATCAAGGAGTAAATGTGTCGTGTGACTAATACCGTTAGCTTGGCCTCCTTTGTGACGACGTACATGGTTCGTTCTCCTCGACAGCTTGGGGAAGCTCTCACCACTGATAAATAGCTTGTCGGCGGTCGCTGACACAATTCCTTGCCCATGTTCTGTCTTGCTGCCCCAATGTAGGAAGACGAAGCAGAGAGGCTCATGGCCGACTCGCTGTCGAAAAACTTCATCGACTACGAGGAGTACCCGCAATGCGCCGACATCCAAAGCCGATGCGTCAACATGATCGGCGACCTGTTTCACGCGCCTGCCGGCAGCGCGGTAGGCACCTCGTCGGTCGGGTCCTCCGAGGCCATCATGCTCGCCGTGCTGGCCATGAAGCGCCGCTGGAAGATGCGCCGCCAGGCCGAGGACAAGAGCACCGAGCGGCCCAACCTGGTCATGTCGTCGGCCGTGCAGGTGTGCTGGGAAAAGGCCACGCGGTACTTTGAGATTGAGGAGAGGTTCATCAACTGCACGCCCACGCGCTTCGTCGTGGACCCGGAGCAGATGGTGGAGCGGTGCGACGACAACACCATCGGGTGTGTCCTCATCCTGGGAACCACCTACACGGGTGACTACGCGGACGTCAAGGCCGTCAACGACCTGCTGACGGAGAGGAACATGGGCGTGCCCATCCACGTCGACGCCGCGAGCGGAGGCTTCGTCGCGCCCTTTGTCGCGCCGGGCCTGGAATGGGACTTCCGCTGCGCCAAAGTCGTGTCCATCAACGTGTCCGGCCACAAGTACGGCCTCGTCTACCCGGGCGTCGGATGGGCCATCTGGCGCGCCCCCGAGCACCTGCCGCAGGACCTCGTCTTCAACATCGACTACCTCGGTGCCCAGCAGTCCTCCTTCACGCTCAACTTCTCAAAGGGCGCCTCGCAGGTCATCGGCCAGTACTACCAGCTCATCCGCCTCGGCAGGAGCGGCTACCGCTCCATCATGAGCAACCTCGTCCGCACGGCCGACCACCTCGCCGCGTCCCTCGCGTCCCTCGGCTTCGTCATCATGTCCAAGGGATCCGGGAGGGGCCTCCCCCTCGTGGCCTTCCGCCTCGCCGGCCCGGACGACGACGACGACGACGACCCCAGCGGCAGACGCCACGGCCGCCGCCGCCACTACGACGAGTTCGCCCTCGCCCACCAGCTGCGGTCGAGGGGCTGGGTCGTCCCCGCCTACACAATGGCCCCCGACACCAACAAGATGAAGATGCTGCGCGTCGTCGTGCGCGAAGACTTTTCCGGAGCAAGGTGCGACCTTCTCATCGCCGACATCAAGCTGTGTCTGGGGCTGCTGGAGGACACGGACGGGGACACTGTCGAGAAGCAGGGGGACTATGTCCGGACGCACTTGACCTCGTCGGGACGTGCGGCACAAAAGTCCAAGCACAGCCTCCATCACTACAAGGTACGTCTTTTGTCTTTGTCTTTCGGAAATTGGCTGGGAAACGACAACTCTCCCATGTGCTGCTAATCATTGTTCTTGTTATAGAATGAGGGGCATTCCCTGCAGGGCAAGACTGGCAAGACACACGCCCCTTGTTGATATGGGATTGGGGACACGCAACTGGGGGGGAATTCATGATGAAATGAATAGGATGAAACATGGGACTTTATCCACGATGTGACCCATTTTGAATGTCATGATTACCTGTCTACGAAGATGTATGAATGAGCATGCCCGTCTCTCGTGATGAGTGAAACGCTTCAACAACATGTTTTAGTCGAATAATATACTCTAAAGTCCTTAAAAAAAGAGAAAAAAAAAGGGGGGCCCACTTCCCCCCTTTCTGGTCGATCCATCTACCTCGTCGCCTCAATGGCCTCGTCCAAGATGCGCAGACCCTCTGCAATCTCCTCCGGGCTCACCAGCAAGCTTGGCACGAACCTCAGCGTATTCACGCCAGCCGTGATGACCAGCAGACCCCTCTCCCTCGCGGCCTTGACGATGGCACTTGGGTCCTCGCTCAGCTGCAGGCCCAGAATCAGCCCCCTGCCCCGGATCTCCTTGACCAGTCGAGGGAACTTGCTCTGCAGCCTCTTGAAGCCCTGCTGGAACATGTCCGACTTGGCAACCACATCCCTCAGCAGCTGGGGCTCCGACAATCGCAAGACGAGGTGATGCGCCAGCCGACACGCCAGGGGGTTGCCACCAAAGGTAGTGCCGTGGTCACCGACCTTGATCTTGTCGCCGACATGGCCATTCACGATGACGGCGCCGACGGGGAACCCATTGCCCAGGGCCTTTGCGCTCGTCATCACATCCGGGTGCGCCTCCCTGGGCAACAGCCCGTGGGCCCATAACGAGCCCGTCCTCCCCATCCCGCACTGGATCTCGTCGTAGATCAGCACGCTGCCCACCTCGCGACACCGCCTCGCCAGCGCGACGAGGAACTCCTCGCTCGCCGCCATCACGCCGCCCTCTCCCTGGATGGGCTCAACAATCACACCGCACGTCTTCTCCGTCACGAGATGCTTGATCCCCCCGACGTCGTTGTAGGCGCCCTGCTTGAACCCGGGCACCATGGGTGAGAAGGGCTTCTGGTACTTTGGGTTATGGGTTGCCGACAGGCTGCCCATCGTTCGGCCGTGGAAGGCATTGCTGAACGAGACGATTTCGAACTTGCCCCCCGACGGATCAACCTCTTTGCCCGTCTTTCTGGCAAACTTGATGGCTGCCTCGTTGGCCTCGGAGCCAGAGTTGCAGATGAAGACGGCAGACGCATCGTGCATGGCCCCCGACTCGAGTGTCTTTTCAACAAGGAGTTTGGACAGAGCGCCCGTCCACGGATTATAGTAGAGATTGGAGGCGTGAATAAGGGTTTGTGCCTGCATTCGTAAAAGGTTCAACCCGGTTAGATTCCTTTTTTTTTTTGGATGAACTTGTGCCCATAAGAAAGAAAAAGAAGAAGGGGAAAAAAAAAACCTCACCTGCTGAGCAAGCAGCCGCGTAAACTCGGCATCACCATGCCCCAAGCTCGTCACCGCAATACCAGCCGTAAAGTCCAGGTACTTCCTATTCTCCACATCCCACAGCCACGATCCCTCGCCCTGCACAAACACGGGAGGCGGTCGCGCATACGTGGCCACCATGTACGGAGCGTGTTCGTTGACCATGGCCGCCGAGGGCGAGTCGGCGCCCGGATCGGGGTTAGGTAGAGCGGCATCTCTCTGTTGTTGAACACGGCGCGTCAATTTATAATCCTTTCCTCGTGACGGGAATGGTGCCTACACTGATGCTGTTCTTCACTCTCTCTGCGAGTGACGATGCTGACGATGCTGACGACGCCGAGGCAAATGGTCGTCGGGGCACGCCTGAGGAGCCCCAGGCTCTGGCGAGAGCAATGGACCCTCGACAGAGAGGCAGTTTCGTGGTCATTTTTGGACTTTTTGGACTTTTTCGTCTTTTTTTTTCTCTTTTTTTTTGGCCCGAGAACGATGCGAATTGGCGATCCGTCCGCCGTTGTCGATTTCTAAAACCAGGCAATGAAATGGATCAACTGCAGCATGCCACACCCATGTCCATGCATGACTTGAAAGGGCGCCGTTTACGGAGCACCCCGTAATTTATTGGGCCAAAGCGTTATCGATAAAACCCCACGTCTCCGGTTGTCGCACGCGGCACCGCAAAAGTGCTGCTCGATGACTTCGGCGAACCACATGCGCACAATGCGGTTTGGAACCAAGTTGTGTGTCCATGTCATGATGCTTGCTAGCCGATACTCGCAAACGAATAATCTCTACATGTACCTTCCACCCTTCCGGTCATACTTTGGGGTGATTAATTACTGCTTCCGCTCCAGAGAAAGTCTGGCCCATCACCACCCCATTGGCATTATTCGTACAATTGGCCAAAGGGCATCCCCTGCATTCATGCACCCAAAACGCCGCCTACTTCCATACAATGAATCGGCCAGACACAACAAAAGCGCAGCAGAGAAATTCCCCGTCTTTTTCTTATACCGCTTGGCTATTTCCTTGTAAAATCCGCCAGAGCGCCATCCTAAACCGCGCTATATCCTCCACGACTCCCTGTGCCTTGAACCGTGTTAAGCACGCGTCTCGTCCAGTCCTTGAACAAGTAGGGCACGTCGCGTATCATGTCACCATGTGGTAACAAGTCCCAGCCTCTAGCACCATAGCGGTTGTAATTGAGCCAGGATCCAAAAATGAGATATGACGCGATTCCCAGGAAGACACTGTGATTTCAGTTAGCACATTGCACCATTTGCACACGTACAATGCAACTTTCTCAGGAATGCAACGTCGGGTGACTCACATTATGACAAACCAAGTGAAAAACCCCCAGTGGGTGCTTGCATCACCGCCGTCACCCTTGTTATTGTCGTCGTTTCCGTCTCGTTTTTCGCAGGCATACTTGGTGTGCCACGTTAGTCGCAACACGTCCGCGTCCTTCTCAGGTCCATAGCTTTCCCAGATCAAAGCGGCATTCTCCTTCTTCAGCTGGTGTTCCGGAAATGATTTGTCCTTGCCGTCGTTGTTGTCGTCCTCGCCCTTCTCATCGTACTCATTCTTGTCCTCGCGTCGGCCAAGTTTGGAGTACTTGTCCTCTGAGTCCTCCCATTCCCCTTCGGTACCCTCGTTCTTATCGCAAAGAAATTCTACGATGGCCTTTTGTTCGCGACGTTCTTTGACAGGTGCATCAAGAGGATGCTTGCCACCTTTCAGTACCAGCCGCAAGCCTTCTTTATGTGCGTCGCTGTTCGAATCGCTGCCATTCAGTCTCGTAGCTTCGTATTCGAATTGGGATCCGCCCACGTTCTCCAACGCGCCCGAGATGGCAGTCACAGTTTCGACAATGTCGGTGTCGCCTTGAATTAATCGTTGAATGGCACACACTGTTGAATCAAGTATGAAGGTCAGGTCAGAGTTTACCCCCGTGGTACCACCGTCCCGTAGGTTCGACACGTAGAAGGAATCGACATACCTCTTGTGCCATTCGGACACTCTTCCTTGGATTTACTCTTGCCGCTTTTTTTTAGTGGTCCACAAACATCCAAGGTATATGTCGTATTATGATACGTGTGCGTCACTGAGTCGTACTTGGACGTTAAAACTGAATGAGGTCCCTTTAGCTTCTCCAAGTTGAACTTGTAGCCGTCGATGAGGATATTTTCGCAGTGCAGCATAGCTAAGCTAGACAAAGGCGCCAAGCTGAGCGACAGCAGGACTGCCGATACCGAAGGCGATTGCATCGGAACGAATTTTGTGCGTAAAGATGAGACAAAAGACAAAAGGCCACAGAAGGAAAAAGCGGATCGTCTGCGGGATGACAGAGAAAGAAAGAGCAAGAAACGGCCTACCGCTATGCTGGTAAAGAAAGAAAAAGAGAAAAATACGAGAATGCACCACTCGATCCCGCAATATCTCAGGATGAGATGGTCCTGTTGGAGATGCAGATATCAAAGCTGTCTTGGAAAAGGATGGTCGATGGGCTCCTTTGACACGGGTCGTGAAGTCGTGACCAGCGAGCGTCATGGCGGACCTCCTGTGGAGACCGACACGTGACGCGCCCCAGACGCCAAGTCCTCACCTTCGCAGCCAGCATCTGCTACACCAACAATGTCATGGGAGCTCATTTGTTCAACACAGTCCGTGCAAACCACATTTACAAACCACATATAACAACAAGGCGCAAACTCTATTGCTCGGGCCTCATTTCATAACCATTATGCACGCTCTAAAACTAGAGACTATACTATACAAAAACCACTTTTCTACCAAGAGTATTGTAAACGCCATGCCCGATTCGTATAAGAGAGAGTTCCAACCAAGGCCAGTCATCCACCCCCGAGCTCCTTTTCGCTCTTGCAATATATAGCGCGCCTCGAAACAATTCCATGGGGTATTTCAATTACCACGTCAAACTGGCGTAGCAGCGGGATAAACCAATAGACAAGGGAAAGAAGAAGACGCATTCAACAATAGGAAACATGACAAGGACCAAAAAAAAGTAAGAAGAAGAAAAAGGGAGCATAAAACAGCAAAAGATGAGAATACAGGAAGCCAACTTAGTGTAGCACAGCCTTGCACCATGAACTCCATTACCATCCCCTTCTCCGCGGGACAGACCGCCGGATGTATGTTCGTTGTCGTCGTCCTCTTCGCGCGCATGATGATCATGCTTCCAAACCAGGCTCACCACCAGAGTCAAAGTCAATACAATGTTCTACATTCCTTGGTGTCCCATCATGCCGCCCATCCCTTGCATAGTAGCTTGCTGCTGTTGCTGCTGTTGCTGCTGCATCATCATTTGTTGTTGCTGAGCCCGTCGTTGCGCCATACTTTGTTGGAGCATTTGCTGAGCCTGGATGAAGGAAGATTGCTTCATCTTGTCAAGTGTATCTTGAGGAACGTTCTCGGCGCTGCCAAATTTAGCAACTGCACCTTGCATCAGCCGTGAATAGATCTGCCGAGCACTGAGCTGAATCTGCGCTTGCAAAGGATTGGCACCCATCTGTGGCTGTTGGGGTTGGCCTTGTTGTTGTTGCTGTTGGTGCTGTTGGTGTTGCTGCTGTGGATGATGCTGTTGCTGTTGCTGTTGCTGCTGCTGCTGCATTTGCATAGCGGCAAATGCTTGCATGTTCGCGTTGTTGCCATTCATCATCTGCCCGCTCACCTGTCTCTGCATAGGATTACCCATCTGCCCCATCCTAGCGATTTGTTGTATTTGTGCTTGCATTTGTGGTGTCATCTGCCGCAGCTGGTTATTTTGCATATTCTGCTGCAATTGTGCGTATTGTTGAGCGAGCTGCTGTTGCTGCTGTGGCGTCATCATGCCGCCTTGCTGCTGCTGCTGCTGCTGCTGATGTTGTTGTTGCTGTTGCTGCTGTTGCTGCTGCATCAACATTTGTCGTTGCATCATTTGCATAACCTGTTGCTGTTGGGGCGTCATTCCCTGCGTGTTCATACCACCGTTGGCACCTCCATTTTGCAGGGCAGCGAGCTGCTGCTGCTGCTGCTGCTGCTGCTGCTGTGCAATAGCTCGTTGTTGGGCAGCCATTTGCGCCGCAAACATCTGTTGTTGACTGTGGTTCATGCCTTGTTGGTTCATCATCATAGCCTGGCCCATTTGCGAATTCTGAGCCATCATATTAGGCGGTGGGCTAGCTTGTGACATGCGTGGTGTAGCTGCCATGGCTTGTCGGTTGATAGGCGTACCATGAGCCATGTTTGGGGTTGAATTGGGCATACGAGGAGTGCCGGAGGGATGGCTCTGCTGGCTGCCCCTGGCGGACATGTTGTGAGCCATGGGCACCGACATCTGGCCGTTCTGAACGGCGGATGGCGGTCGCGGAGGGCTGGTTGCCATGCTCGAGTTGGTCTGTTGCATAGGGACGCTGCCCACCATGGGCGAGGACATATTCTGTGGTGTTCCTTGCCTGATGACCGGCGAAGAGGCAGCTGTAGCTTGTGTCATTTGGGCCTGGAATCGAGGTTGAGCAGAACCCTGGATGTTGTTAGCCATGGAATTTTGGCCACCCGCAGCCACGCCCTTTGAAACATTGGCACCCGTCTTATTTTGCGTTGGATGAGCATGCTGGGCTGGTTGTGTCTGTGGTTGTGATGCTTGCGTTTGTTGTTGTTGCTGTTGCTGCTGCTGTTGCTGCTGCTGCTGAGCTTGGGCTTGAGCCTGGTTCTGAGCAGCAGAAGCAGCGGCGGCATTCCGTGCTGCCAGAGCCTGTCTCTGTTGCTCTTGTCGTAGCTGGTTCTCTCTGAGAGCAGTTTCACGTCTTTGTCGATCAGCCTCTACCTGTTGTCGCTGGGCCTGTGCCATCTGCTCTTGCCTCTGAGCTTGTAACCGTCGATCATTTTCTTGTTGCTTGATTTTTTCCTGTTCCTTCTTCTCAGCATGATCTCGTTTGATGTCCTCAATGACCTTGAACCTCTCGAATCTTGGTTCAAATGTGGCAGCTCCAGGTTGCGCCTCAGAATCGGCTCCGCTGGTGCCCTGAGCGCTTGAAGAGTTTCCACCCAATCTTTCATCCAACGTCAGCATATATCGTTCCTGATCCGCTGCTGCAGCCTCGTCAGCAGCCATCTCAGCAACGGTTCTCTTGCGAGTCTTTGGCTGCGGCGGCGGTTCGGAGTGGCGCGGGTCTGAAAATGCCTCCAGCAATGCAATCGTCTCCTCAATACTGCGCGTCGGTTCCAGGTAGAGTGGTGGAAGGGTTGCTAGCAGGATTTGACCCTCGGCGGCGTGAATATCGCTCGGCTCCAACTCCATTTTCTCCTTCTTAGGGCGCTTGCTACCCGGCGGCGGCATGGAGCTTGCTGTTGGTGTAGGCGGTACAAGCGACAATGGGGTCGAAGGAGGACCAACGGAAGGCGCATCAGTGTTGCCTTTACCGGCACCTCTCGGCGTGCTAATCTTAATCCGCAGGTCGTTTTGCAAGGTCTCCGGAGTCGGAAGCAAAACGCGAGTGAAGACTCGTGGTTTTGCCACCGTCTTTCCTTCCGAGTGCTCTGATGGCTGGGCAGGGGCGGGCATGGCTTCTTTGTCCTTGTCGTGCTCCTGCTTTTCTTTTCCCCCGTCAATGATATCTTTGTCATCGGTGCCATTCTCCAGACTCTGTCCATCTTTAGGAAACGGGACGTACGGAGAAGGCGTCAGATACTGATTGTAGTTGTGAATAGAGCCTGGCAGTACGCTGCTGGAAGTGGAGGTGGGTTTTGCGACGTCTTTGGTCTGTGTGCTCGGTCGGTGATCGTGTACTTCAACAATAAGACAACCATTGTAAAAAGGTACATTGTAATCGATGAATAGAGGTAGAAGTTCGTGCGGTATGGTTTGTTCTCTAAGATGTTTGATAAATATGCCCATTGGTGATGTGTATGTGAACACTCCGACTTGTGCATCGAATCGGAACCCTGTGGCGTGTAGGTGAACAACTAGAGATGGCGAAGAGCCTCGGAATTTACGTAGAACCCCCCTGTGTGTTAGTTCTGTACACAGTACTTGTTGGTTAGCTGGCTGTCGCCTTTCTGGTATTTGGGCATACATATGGGGAGATGGCGTACGAGAAGGTGCAAGTCCAATTCCGTGTTGGCTGGTCCCAGCAGAGAAGGAACCGGTACGCATGCCGGCACTGTCTCGCGAGCGTCTACCTGCCGCTTGAACTGACGTCTCGCGCCGCGTTGGGTTGACTGGGCGTACCGTGGAGGCGGTGATGGACCGGTCGCTTGCCGAGTTGGGGGCCTGCTTCGCGCTCGCAGGCTGGCTCCTGTGTGACATGGATGGCGAGGGTGACGAGTTCAATGATGTGATACCATTCGTCTGGATGCCAGGCGGAACAGGTCGTTTAATCTTGGCCGCGCCATTTTGCTGGACGACGGGGCTGGCGAATCCCATGATGGCTCGCGATGGCTCGCGATGCCGTCCACGGCAAGTGACGATTCCCGCGCTCAGTAGTTGGGCCGCTGGTTTATCAGAGCGAAGATGCTATGGGCGCCAACATCGATGCCCCGAGACGGGCCGGGGGGCTGGGTCGCAGGTAGGCTTGACGATGATGATGCGTCCAACACAGCCTATTACTGCAGACGGACGTGTGCTGATGATGTTGCGAGTCGAGCCGGGGCTAACTTATAAGCTAAGTGGATTGCGGAGACGTGAGTGTTCGAATCCGACAAAAAGTTAGCAAACGAAGGTTCGACCGTGCAGGGCAGGGCGGTGAAAAGGGTGACGGCGAAGAAGAAAGCAACACAGGTCATTGAACCATGGCCGATGGCCAAACAACATTCACGACTCTGCTATAGCTGTAATATCAATCAAGCGACGCCGACGCGGCGCGTTACACCCCGTGTAATACCAGGCAATTGGTCCTTGATGAGCTTCCGCTTGTTGGCTGCCGCAACCCTGCGCCGTCGACTGCCTGATGCGCATCCGGCCATCACGTGACTGCAGCCATCAGGATCAGGCCGACTGAATTTATCATCAGTTTGTAGATTTGTCATTTTCTTGGTGAACTGATACGACTTTCGGAACAAAACAAAAACTGCTCTTTCAGAAACTACAATCTATCATTCGACCCAACATACTCGTCCAAAGAGGGCGAAATATATGCCCCCACCCCCCACCAGGCATGCGAACGTCGGCTCTCCGAATTTGAACAATGCTACCTACGTTCACCAATTCCATTATTCAAACAAGACTGGCAGTCACTGCACATGTACATAGTTCACTAATCTACCTATGCTCCTCCGGCCCAACCAGAGCACTGCCGGAAATCCATACTTTAAGCTATATACTGGGCAAACCGTGTCTTATTCCCGTCCCTGAACTCGTCGAGCCCAATCGTCGTGTACCCGCATGCCATCGACCACCACAACTCCACGCCCGCGTCCAACTCGCTCAGGTCTCTGCCACCACTTCTCGGGCCTGGCGATTCTTTCAGCCTCGGATTCACTGTCTGCCAACCCACCGGATCCGCCCTCGGCGCCGACAACAAGGATGATGTCATGTCGCATCCAGGTCTGAAGGCTGGTGATTGTGCTTCCGTTATCTCCACTCAGGGACTCCTGCAGATACAGCGTTTCGGGCTGAATGTGACGGAGAATATGGACATGGCCGTTTGGCGTGGTAAAGGGTAGAATCGTTGTTTCCTTGTCTACCAGGGTTAGAGCTTGCGAGTAAAGTGCGTTGTACACTGCGTTCGTCGGAGCAATCCTATTTAACCACTGTTAGTGACCGCAAAGCCCTGGCCATTCTGCCATGCAACGGCTTGTGGACTTACAACGGGCTCTTGGTCTCCTCTCCAGGAGTTTGGGCTTGAGCATGACTAATGTTAGAAAATGACGAGCTAAGCGAGGCAGGCGGGAGGTTACTAGAAGTACCATCCAGCGTAGACTCCTTAAGATCTGGAGCATAAATCAAGATATAGAGTTTGATCCTCGAAAAGTCGTTGTGGCGAGGGATATGGGATAAAATGG
Organism: Epichloe aotearoae; assembly: GCA_000729855.1. Classification (NCBI taxonomy): domain Eukaryota; kingdom Fungi; phylum Ascomycota; class Sordariomycetes; order Hypocreales; family Clavicipitaceae; genus Epichloe; species Epichloe aotearoae. The sequence continues at coordinate 88,873 of JFGX01000047.1, forward strand.
ACTGTTACCACATCAGCCTCGATACGTCATTCGTAAATAGCAACCCGTCCCGTAAGAAAAAAAGGGGGAAAAAAGAATCCAACATACAGCCAGTTCATGCGTGCCATCACTACTGAAGTCGAAAAAATTGGTATCTGCCGAAACCACGATGGCCACCGTCTTCCGTCTTTTGTCACCAGACATGGGGGCACGTTCCTTCTTTGCGTCAGCCTCCTCAGACCATGGGTTCTCGACATAGGCCTTGTCTTCCTCGCGTATAGATGCCAAGGCTTTGCCCATAGCAGCCCCCGCAGCGGCCACTCCAGCTGCGACTGTCTTTCCAGTCGAGTCGAAGAACTGCTGAGGACTCGGTGTTCTCCGTAGGGCGCCAGACATGCGTGCCCCCCACCCAGGCGCAGACACATCACTGGGAGCGGTAGCTACGCCATAGGACACAGCGTCGTCAACTTGCTGTTGGTGATGTGGCGGAGGCGGATCGGGCGTCTTTGGGTCGCGACTCGATGCGCCATACGGCGGGTTGTCTCCGTAATCAGCGTTCTCGTAGTCCAAACCGGGCTCGTGATCGAAAGCATTCTCATTCTCGTCCTTGTGCTGACTCCATACCCAGGCGGCCAGCCCTGCAGTGGCAACTGTGACCGTGACAGCAAGAGGCACCCAGTGGCTCCAGACCCCTCGCCGGGAGGATCCGCGATCGTTTGGTGACATTTATGCAGTAAAGGAGTATCGCATCTCCAGGCAGGGTCTAGCGAGGCGAGACAGCCCAAGATGCAATCCAGTCGATTCCTCTTGGTTACACACACCAGGGCATACAGCAGCCCCGTTTGACGTTTTAACAAGTTGGAGGATGGGTGCGTGTCGTGTCGTCAATGTCAACAATGGGGTGGGCCGCAAGTCTAGCAGCCCAGCAACGCATGTGGTTGGCCCGAGGTACACCTTGTGGAAGCGGAAGCATGAAAGATCCGGCTGCCGAGAATGGGAGGGGCAACAAGCCACACCTATCAGCCACAATGACACAGGACCTAGCCCCTCTCGTTCCACAGAGTCTTGGATAATCTGAGCTTCAACTTTGGGACAGAGAAAAGTCGACTGCCAAAACTCAACTGCACACAATTGGAGACTCACCTCTCGATTGAAAAGCCAAGGAGATCAAATTCAGCAGTTGGCCAAGTAGCGGCCAGGGCAGCAACACCATAAAATGCCCCACGCCATGTCGATGCCCTCTACAGGGCTTCAGGCGCTTATCCTTTGCGGACCAGGATCGTCTTTTTCGACTTTCACCTCAAATCCCGATGAGAACCCAAAGGCTCTTCTGCCAGTCGCCAACCGACCTATGGTCTGGTATCCTATTGACTTCTGTCATCGCATGGGCATTACAGGTAGGTTGTGTGATGGTGAGGCCTAAAAAAAAAAAACCTCACCGGACGACTTTGTTTTGAAGGAGAATATACATGTAGAGCATCTCTTTGTAATGAAGCTAGAAACACGGCTCTGGGAGAAGAAGCACACTAACTCACTGCAGATATCACACTCATATGCCCTCCATCGGCCTCCAAGGCCATGAACTCGGCATTCAGCATAAATCCTTTCCTAACAGGTCTTCCTCTTCCCCGGCCCGATATCCTCTCACCTGAAGACCTGGATCTCAACACGGGAACTGCTGAAATTCTCCGTCTGCCAGAAGTCCGCGATCTTGTCAAGTCGGACTTCCTCGTCCTCCCATGCGACTTGGTCTGTGAACTAGGTGGCGACAAGCTTCTACAAGCCTGGATGGTCAAGTCCGCAAGCCTCGCAGATCTCCTTGGCAAAGGGCATTGCACGAAAGGCCACGAGGTTCAACACAGCGGTGGCCTAGGAGTCTGGTACAACACCAAATCTGCGACGCCGGTCAAAGGCGAAGAGACCGACTTCATCGTCACAACACATCTGCAGTCCTCGCACGGAGACACCGAAAAGAGATCCGTCTTTCCCAACCTCTCGAAACTGGTCTACTCTGTTCCTACAGACTCATTGAACGATCTCATGGAGGAGAAGAAGTCCTTGCCAATTCGCCACGGGCTGCTGCGCGCACATCCCCGCCTACGAATGTACACTTCTCACCGCGATGCTCACATCTACATATTTTCTCGCTGGGTCATGGATTTCGTCAGGGAAAACGAGCGATTGGACAGCATTGGAGAGGACGTGATCGGATGGTGGGCCAAAGCAGGATGGCAGGCCGGGCTTGCTGACAAGCTTCAGATTACATCACTTTGCAGCAACAGCAGCAGCACCAAGGCTGCTGAGGACGACAATGACTCCATGTCAGATAGCGTCAAATCCACACCCGATTCGGACTCAAGAGCCACAGATAGGGCGGTTAGCAAGGATTCAATTGCGGTATCTGGCAAGGCCAACTCGACACAGCACGTTTACTCACAGAAGAAAAGCACAAATGTCCCCCCCCTGCTTGCATACATCCACTCGGGCGAAGGACAAGACAAAGCTCCCACGATCCGTCGGGTTGACACCGCTCCACTCCTTCTCGCCACGTCCCTCCAACTGGCCAAGCTTGAATCAATCGAGGAGGTCGGGCCCGAGGCAGCTTCTCCCTTTGCACACCCCAGAAAAGTTGCTTACCCGGAGGGTGTCAAGCCCCGTACTACAATTACCAAAACAGATAGCTTGATCGCCGAGAACGTCACAGTGGAAGAGAAAACGGCCATCAAGGAATCCGTCATAGGAGCCAACTGCCAGATCAAAGAGGGCGCCAAACTCTCTCAGTGCCTCTTGATGGATGGCGTCGTCATCGGAAAGGGTTGTAAATTGACAAAGTGCATCTTGGGAAAGAGATGCGTCATTGGAGATTATTCAATTCTTACAGACTGCGAAGTCCAGGAGAACTTGTTAGTCGAGCCAAAGAGTATGTTGAAACCTTTCTCGTCTTTTCATCTTTCCCCCACGATGAAAAGAACCTTAGAACTGGAAGACTTTTATCGTCACACACATTCAATTATGGTTGCAGGCACTTCGACTTGATTGATCATTACTAACAAAATTTCTTCAGCTGAGGATAAGGATAACAAACTCATGAGCTCCGAGGGCTTAGAGGCAACCGAGGCCGAGATGAACGAGGTTCTTATGGACGTTGACCGCGAAGTTGCAGCGGTAGCGGACGATGCTATAGAGAACTAGAAGGGGTCTAGAAATGGCTATGAGGAAGCCACCTACACACACGTTCCGTGTGACACCAAAGACAATGAAGGTAGAGAAATCGAGTCGTGGTGAACAAAACTATGATTCCAACAGCATCCGTTCGTTGGCCGATCCCTTGGGCAAAAAATACAGCTTTTCGTTAGCATTGTTGGAAAGTCTTTCATCATGACGAAATTTGCGCCGTTAGTAACCGAGTGTGCATTTGTCTGTACCCATTCTGACCCCAATCCTGATACGGGGTATTGTCGTTGGTGTTATTGGTCTCGGGAAATATCGTACTTCTGTCGGCGTCGCCTCTTTTTCCCCGCGTCCCGGTCTGGAGCTCTGCTTTCCTGGAGGGCAGTCGAGTGCCAGACTTGTTGGGAGACCAATCAAACTTGTTTAACATGGCATGGAGATTTGACTTTGTCTTCCCATGTGCGTTCTATTGTATTGTTCCTGAAAGAGTGGGCATATTGGCAGACCAGGGACGGCTTTGCCGTTCGTTCAGGTGTTGGATGCATTCAATGTGCGGTCCAGCCCCTGCCGGCCGGCCGGCACCTCGACGGGAGGACAGGGATCAGGATGGCGCAGGTTACGGAGTCTGTCCTCGGTTCCTTTGCCATACGTTTGCGGAGGCTACGCATGTGGGAACAATAAGGTCCGCCAGTCGCCATTTTGGCTCAAAATCGGAGCACAAGGTTCATGAATGACGAATGCTCTATATCTTTGCCTCTCAAGCCCAATAGCTTGAGAAATATTGACGTCCATGGAAACGCAACTCTATTGCGTGGTTCACGCGGTAGTTTCAGTTTCCAAATCCTTCAGCTTGTAGGAAGCCTTTATGAGTCTTACGCCAGTTCCACAAGTAAACCCCCATGGCCGAGGGGAGCCTGTCGATTTTTATTAAGACCTGCAGGACTACATGCAGCAGTCAGTTACAACCTAGCAAGGCGAACACAAGTGTACAAGAATAGCTCAACGGACGTCTAGCTGCTTTCGTAGGACAGCCGCACCACGGCAGGTTCAAAACGAGACGACCTACTGCTAATGGCAGAGATCAATGGTTTTGGCCTAGGTGCGGGCCGTCCATCTCTGGCTCCTGTGACAGTTCGTACCATGAGGCAAATCTGCAAAGTCCACGGCTTTGAAGACTGCAAAAGTGGACGACAAATTTACCCCTCAAGCTCCTTCATGAAAGCCCAACATGTTCAAGTTTCTCGTCGAAGCTTCCCTCCGGCCGTATACGCGTTAAACTCGGTTTGAGGTCCGACGGGCGGTGCACGTCACCGGATCGATTTCACGGAATGCAGTGGGACGTGGTGGAGTTTAGAAGTTTGCAAGTCGTCTCTCAGACCGAGGCAAACACACTCTCGGCGGCGACTTATGGAATGTTTGATTGTGAGAAGTTTTGCAAATTTTCAGCACACGAAGAGAATGGAACGATTTTATGGCCCAGCGGCACCTCCTTCGAAGATGGATCCGAGTGGATGTTTACCTGCCATGAAGCACAAATTGGCGACTTATGAAGAAGTACCAAAGCCATGAGGAAACGACGTCAACTCGCAGGGCCGGTAAATCAGACAAGTGACGAACCGTGCACAGATGACTCTGACTCTGGCAGTGGTCTGGCGGCAGGTCCACGCCCGGCAGCATACATAGTACACGGATTCATTGCCAGAGGAACACTCCGCAAAAAGGGAGCCATGGACCCAGAGTAATTACCGCCCTGTTGAGGCTCTATGTCTGGTGACAGACGATTATTGGCCCTCCTCGCCAGAAACTCGTTGCCCTTGCCGCGGTGGGACAGACGGAAGCAAGGGCCTTCCTTGCTGTATCGGGGCCAAGTCTAATAAACCAAGCGTACGGAGTACTACTTGTGGAAATTGCAGGGATCCTCCCATCAGAAACTGATTAGCTGATCACCCGCGTCTTTTAAAGTTAGGCTATTGCGCCACGATCCGGTGCTTGAACGGGTTCAAACGGCTAATGTGACCTGTTCCTCCAACGACAAAGACTCGCGCGCTGAGAATCGCGAGGAGAGAGGCGACTTGTTCTCCTCACCCTGCAGAATGAGCTCGACTTGTACACCTAGATGTGAATGCATTGCAATCAATATCAAGTGGCAGTGCTAGCGCCGCGAGGTGGCCTTGGCGCTCTTCGGGTAGTGGGAAGATGGCGCCATTGCCGCCTCCATTGTTGGGACGAATCAGAGAAAGCCCAAATGGGGCCCAAATGGGACATCAGAAGAACCCGTGCCTCTGAAAGGGTAGAAGATGAGACTGCGGAAACAATGGCGTTATGCGATTAGTCGGGCAATGGCTGTTGAACAGAAAATCTGCGACACCGATCAGGTACATTCAATATAGTTCCCCCGGGCAGCACAAGCTGTCACTATAATCTGACTGAAGCAGTGCCAAGACAAACGACATGACAGAAGACAGATTCTGTGGGAAGTGTGGTTCAGATCCTAAAGTAGCGTCAATGTTTAATTGAGGTCTCCGACCAAAGAGAGTCGGTCGAACAAAGGGCGAGTTGCTTTGATGAGTTCAGTGCTATCAGAACTGACTGAAGGGGTCCTCGAAACTGCCAACATGGAAACCAAGAGTCAACGCCAATTTCATTCAGATCTCTCCCTTGGCAGTTGGATGACGACCGCAAAGAACGGTTAAAGTGCCCGAGTCTGGCAACAGCCGATCGACTAGGAGGATAAAAGCAGGGAAATCAAGCGCACGACATGCTTAACATCTCATGTTCAAACCCGGGGTGAAAAGGGCTTGCTACGTACTTGGGTCCCAGGAAAAGAGTCGCCATACAAAAATGAATAGCCCTGAACTGTTGCTTATATGTGGCGAGAAGCTGCGCAAGGCGGCATGTTTCCCCCCCGATAATACCAGGCTGTGGCATTTTTGACATGTCGGAAAAGATATGGTATAGCAGCGATTATCTTAACCCCAAGATGGTTGCCACGAGGAGCTAAACCTTGTCGTTGGGCTTTGAAACGAACCAGAGAGATGGTGTGTCGCATATCATCCCGCAGAAACACGTAGTCAGCAGCCCCCATCCACAAAAATTAGGTCATAATGGACTGTGAAACATAGTGAACGACTATGCAAAGGTAGCTGGACATGTCTGACAATGACATCGCGTCAACAATCGTTTGATGGGGCAGATCTCTTGAACGCCACGATCGAGCACGGTGAGATTTTGAGAGATGGGATTCTGAGGCTAACAGGTGGAATAACCGGAGATTGGGCTCTTTGACCACCAGCTTGGGATGCATACTGCAAATCTTCTTCTGCTGGCCAGGTTTATCTTTAGACGAAAAAAACAAAGCCTCGGAATTGTGCCTGGACTAAACTATCGGAGCGGAGTACTCAATTGCCCCTCTTGGTGTGTGAGACTGTGAGACCTACAGCAGCGCAAGACCAATTTTGCTTTTGCCCTTCGCCAGGTACGCCGCAAGAGTTGACAAACCCTCTCTCTATCTCTCTCTCTCTGTGTGTGTGATTGCTGAGAAGTTCCCTGGCGTCGTTCTGCAGAAACCATAACGGACACATGGAGAAGCAAAAAGAGAGTTCGCGCCATGACTTATGTGGTCCGCCCTTTCACCAGGTCTCAAGTTGGTGGTTTGGCTAATATTGATGACTAGAGTCGACCTCCTATTCGGATCTTCTCGGTGAGATATAGTTGTCTCACCAGACTCCGATGTTTTGAAGTGCAATTTGCCAGTTGCCCATCTTTCTCAACCATCCACATCATCGCTGTGTTGGTGGTGATCCATGAGATATCTGTGATTAACGTCTATCCAGGGACGGCAAATGATCTGAATTGGATGCGGTATTGATGAAACACAGCGCTGATCATGTACTAGCCGATAGTATGACGGCTCATGATGGTGTACCGCTAGCTTTGACGAAGCAAGTAAAGACAAAGCAAGCTTTTCCTCACGGGGAAACAGAACAGGATGATATGCGAGGCCTTGATGGCATCCAACGGATTTCAGATATCAGCATGGCGAAATAGCTTGGCTTGAAGCGTACCTTCAAGGTGACTTGGCTCAGGAACACCATTGAAGCAGGAACCGGCGAGACCAGTTCAACAATGGTGGTGGTGTTCCTGCATTGGCTGCTACACCGTTTTGTATGGGCTTGACCCAGCCCAGGCCACGATAGCGCGATTGGCAGCTCAAGAGGGTCATCTCATCTGCAAGGCGGATTCGGGGTTCACTCAAGCAACCAAGGACTATGGAGCAGGCTTTCCAGGTTTTCCTTCTGCTCGCCATATCCAGAATAGTGTTGCGAGAGGCATCTCGGCACAAAGCCACCGATCAGATGTCAAGTTTGCGGGACGGCCATACGACGGCGAACACTTGGAGATACCAGAGCTTTTACACCGTTTGAGCTGACAACGGTGGTGGATCAGCTCGAGGCGATTACGGTGGAGGAAGGCGTTCCGAAAGAAGTGGACGCAAAGCCGGATGGGGTCATGAGGTGACGACTAGCTCTGGTCATAGTTGGCAGTGGCAGTCCGAGAGAGACAAAGAAAACAGACAGGTCATGGCACCAGCCGATAGATAGCAAGGCGTGAGACGTGAGGCGTGAGACGTGAGGCGTGAGACGTGAGGCGTGAGACGTGAGGCGTGAGACGTGAGGCAAAGCAAGGCGAAAGGCGTCAAGTGTGAAGCGCAAAGTGCGCGGCGGGGCGAGGTTTGCGAGGTGGGCATTTTGGTTGAGCTTTTGGAGCCACGCCCCTCCCCTCCCCTCAACCCTGTCTGAGTTGTTCCCTTCACCCCGTCCCACCCATCCTGCCATGTCCTGCCATGTCCTGCCATGTCCTGCCATCCTGCGGCCACCCCACCCGCCAGCCACTCACCCAATCCACCCCGTCCCCATCTCAGCCATCAAGGTGGGTCTGACTCCTGGTCCATCCACCTCCAACAATCCATCCCGGCATTTTGGCATCCATCATCAAGCCGATTCAGCATATGCAGGCACGCCCGCCGGTATAGCTGCAAACTTCATCCGTCCTTTTGGCAAAGCTACATGCCAGCATCCATCCACCATGGTCCCAGTTGGCGGCGCCGCAACCTGGCTTCGGCCATATTCGGCACCCCGGCCAGCGGATACATCTGCCCGAACAAGATTTTGTATTCAACTTATATCTGGACTTGTCGGCCTCACATCTCTTTCCCGTGTCTTCTTCCATCCAATTCGACAAGTCTTCGAGTTTGAGGGACTGAGAAACAAGACCCCAGACATCCAAAACATCAATCCATACTACTGATAGTTCCAGGGCAGACTCTCGCCCGAACCATCCTCAGATCGGCCACCCATCGAGATCTGCTGGCCTTCAACCATCTCCATTCTTTTCCCTGCACAGACGACACCACACGCCATCTGTCTCTCGGCGTCTCTCTCTTTCAGCACCACAAGGTCTATCGATTGACTGGGTTGATCTTCACTTTGGGTTGTCTCAGTCTGGTCGGTATTTTCCCCCACAGCTCATTCCACCTCGATAGTATATCTTCAGGGGCGTCCTTCCTCTTTTCATCAAGAAAGCATTCCAGACCAGAACCACTCCTTATCTGCTTCCAATCCTTTCTATCTTGCCTTAATATCCTTGCTCAACCGTACTCATCCCTCTCTTGAGTTCGGACTAGTATCTACTAGACCTGCTTCTCGAACTAATAAGAGTCGAGAATAATTACCCTCATTCTACGCTTTAACAATAATAACAACAATCCCAACGACTATTACCATCACCATGCAGTTCGAGTCGGACTTTCGGTTCGACATGGACGACAGCTTTAGCATGTGCAGCCAGCCCATGTCTATCCCTTCGTCAGGCACAAGCTTTTCATCAGCATCTTCTGCGTACGAGCCTTTTACTCCTACATCTCAACGATCTACACCCAATGAACTCACACTCGACTTCGATGGCACCTACGCACCATTTGGCGGAGCTCACTATGGTGACCTTACTTCCCCCTCTGGCCACATGTCCAGGTACATGTTCGACGGATCAGTCAAGGCAGAGCCTGAGCATTTATCTTTCAGTGAAGGAAACCCCACGACTCCAATGAAGAAAATGGACGGCATGGCTACTCCTGACTACGAAGATATGCTCGAGATGAACATGGCATCAAGGCATCCCATGGGATCCCTCACTCCTTCAGGGGCTTTCCCCATGTACACTATTTCTCCCACAACAATGGGACCAACATCATTTATGATGACACCTACACACAGTCTCTCAGGCTCCGATGTGGCCGAGTCATCCTCATCATGGTGCTCCAATGAGAGTCCTATTTCTTTTTTCCCCCAGAAGGCTCTGGGATCAATCGGCATGGAGAGCTTGGACATGGAGAGACACTCACAGTCTCCTCTCGAGACATACCACCTGCAGGGCCCTCCATCACCTGGTCGTCTTCGCGCCCATCGCAAGATGATGGTTCACGAGATCCAGCGTAAGACCACGGAACTACAACGTGCACAAATTCGAGCGTCGCGCAAAGTCAGTGGTGACAAGACTGATGGCACTGGCGTGGACGTTGTTCGTCGAGCCATGTGCAAGTGTGATTACCCCGGATGTCATAAGGCTTTCCGCCGCAATGAGCACTTGAAACGCCACAAGCAAACGTGAGTAGCTAAATATTTGCTCTACGAGCTACACACAAGCTAACCCATACGTCCTAGTTTCCATGGCGAAGGGCCTAACCGTTTCTCATGCGAGTTCTGTGGCAAAGACCAATTCAACAGACAAGACAACCTCAACAACCACCGAAAGCTGCACGCCAGGCCTAACAGCAGAAATCGTGGTGTTGAATTCATTCCCGCCGCAGTTCCTATCATTGACCAGGAAGAGCGCAGCCGCAAACGCAGAGCACCCCCGAAATCGAAGACCGCCGACAAGCGGGGCGACGATTATTAATTTCACCTCTTTTCCCCCGTCGCTCTGGCTGTGCCTGGTGTCAAGATGATGCCCCTTGGTGCGGCATCAGGCTGTAGCTCATGCACTGTCGTCCCAATCTAGATGGGGCGCCACAACAGGGAAAAGCATTCGATCGGAGAGTGCAACAACATGACCACCATCCCTCCTCACACCATCGAGCTCATCATCAGCAGAAGAAGCATCTTTCGTGCGGCTGATGTTATCCACACTCTACCGCGCCGCCATCTGGCCAACGTCACCACAAGTCTTTCTCCACCACTTCTCCGCCCTTCAATTCAACCACCTCAAACTATTATCTTCTTCTTTTAACCTGTTTATTCATTTTTCCCTGTCAATTTTTCCAGTCTTCCATCACATGTTTCGGCGCATTTTGGTTTTTACTCCTGGCTTCTTGAGGGCAGGTCCTAGCCTGGTTTGATATCCAAGGAGGGAATTTTTGCTTTAGTTGTCACGGCCTGCATACATCATGTTTGTGGGGCATGTGATATGGACAACGCTCCGAACCATCCAAGACACGACGCAGAAGGAAGGAAAAGAATTATGTTTTCACGCTGGAAACGAATGGAAAGAGGAAAAGATGACAAAAAAAAACCCTCTGATTTGGATGTTGCGGGTCAATTGGTATCAATGGGTGCTATGAAAGTGGACATGTAATTTACCGGGATGTCAACATAATCCGTACTGTACTGTAGTATACAAGAAAATGTAATTTAGTCTTTTGACATGAAAATTGACGAAGCCCGAGTGTTTTCATCTTTGACACAGCCACTGCGTACTTTGTGGGAGACATGATGTTGACGATGACGATGGTGGTGGTAGATGACGTCCAATCGCCCGCGACGGTACAGACTTACTACATGGCGTGCATCGCACTCTTTGCTTATTTTGCTTGATGACCAAGAATGGAAATCCGAGTTGAGCCAAGAAGACGGGGAAATAGTGTCCTACCCTTGGTCCCCTTGCGAGTTGCCCGTGCCCATACGGACGTACCATCACACATCAACAAGGCAACTATCTTCTGGAAGAAAGCCGGCCGGGTTTTTTTTTTTAATGTCTTGGATCTCGCGGGGTCTTTCCCGGGCTGTCGTATCTAGCGATTGGATGAGCGTCCATGTCCCCTCCTAGTCTCAATCCACCTCCCAGCCCTTTTGAATGTTTCCCTTGCCACCCAAACCCGAGTCCCGACAAGTGTCACATCACACACACACACACATACACACACATCTCAGACACACACATACATGCCCAGCCGTAAAACTCCGGCGATGCACGGTGATGCACCACCAAACGCAATCTTTGTTGGGGGTCCTGCCCCTGCCCCTGCCCCTGCCCCTGCCCCTGCCCCTGGATCTGGATCTGCACCCTTGGAAACGGAAGCCGTTGATCCAATGGGCGAAGGTCGAGGCTGTCTTGGAGCCCCGCATTACATCTTGGTCCAGGGAGCGCTTGGGTCAGCGAAAAGTTGTTTTTGTTTTAATTGCTTCTGCCAGGCAGTCAGTAGGTAGATCTCATCGTTGGTCCGGCCTCCGCCTCCGCCCACAATGCTGGGAAATCTGCGAAAAAGCAACGACTCGGCTTCACTTTGTTGAGACGTCGGTCCAATGGGCGGGGCATGGCAGGGCAGGCTAACGTTTCGTGAGAGCGCTGCACCAATGTCGAGCATCACCGCCACCTGCGTGATATGGCTGTCATGTGCCGACGTGAGAAAGAAGTTGTGTGTGCGCGCGGGGGCGTGCGTGCATGCTTGATCCAATGAACTTTTTTTTTTTTCTTCTCTAGTTTGCATGGCTCGTTTTATTTTTCCTCTGGTTTCTTCTGGTTTCCTCTGGTTTCCTCTGGTTTCCTCTGGTTTCCTCTGGTTTCCTCTGGTTTCCTCTGAACGGTTTTTTTTTACTTTTCCCATTCACGAGTCGGTGGTAGGGTAGGCCTACGACGTTGCTGGATGGCATTTCCTGGCCTGGCCTGGTGTTGACTTGCTTGTTTCTAGCCACCTTTGCCTTTTTTCACCGTCTTGGACCGGGAAAGTGGGGAGGAGGGGGGGGGGGGGGTGGGACGTGACAATGCTTCAATTCCGTTCTCAAGAAGTGATGCCATCTTTGTGCTCGCATGAACTTTTCTTTTGCCAGTCTTGTCGTCTCGTCGGATTCACCACCCACCGCCGGCCCAGAGGAGTGGTTCACCCACCCATTGCTATCAAGAAGAAAAAAAAGGAAAAAAAAAACAGCCGTCATTTGCTGCGGGACTATGTACAACGTGACGAAATTCACACCGCACATTGTCGGTTGGGTTGGCGTGCTGGAGACAGGACAATTGCCAATCGTCGTCACTGCCATGGATTTTGTTTGATTTTTTTAACACTTGTTCCTATTTCGGCCACCCCATCTTCTTTCCCAAGGCTTTCGCACACGGTGGCGACGCGACTACATGGCACCACAGATCGAGGGGACCTGGTCGACTCCTCTTTTGGGCGCGCGCTCGCTTTTCTCTGATTCGTGGCTGTCAAAATCCGGGGAACCCTTGATCATCCATATTTGACATGGCATCATCGGGCCACGCCCGATTGAGCGACTGGGTACCCCTGGCTACTGAACAACCTGGTAGAAAAGCGGAAATGCGCCTTTGTCTAATCGATCTCATCCATGTTTGGATTTTCCATTCCCTCTGCGTTTATTCACCTTTGTATCCGTATATAAGGGGATCCAACCTCTTGCAAGAATACGTAGGCGGTCAGCTATGCTGCGAAAGAGGGAAAAAAAAAAAAAAAAAAGGAAAAAGGCTGAAGCCACCCGCCTTAAAAAGGCTTTGATGCGAAGCTCAGCTCGCACTAGGCACTAAGCAGGCATCAGACGGGGCAGTGCACGATCCAATTGAATGGCTTCCTTGCCGGTGGGGACGGGAAGAAACGAGTCCCACTTCTCCCGCATTGGCTCTGACAATTGATAATCCTGCCCTTCCCTTCATGCTAGCTCAACTTATTAGTGAGAAGGGTCTGGTTGTCGCTCTTCCGACGGAGAGTCCTAGATGACAAGCAGAGCAGAGCAGGCATCAGCCTGGCATCAGCCTGGCTGGAAGGTCGTAGGCATTCCTGATGGTGAACGAGAAGCAACGGTGAGGCGATACTCTACAAGACGCATATTATACAGCTCCCTGGTTTGGTAAGGCCGAATCCAAAGTAATATGTGCCGGGCCAATTTGTTCTCTTGTACGTCCGTAGCGGCAATGCCGTCATGGAGCATTCTATTGCGGGTTGGCCCACAGGATACGGAGTACAGGGGTTTCCTTGGATACTGACTTGAGGCACGCCAAGGAAGCCTCTTTTTCGTTTTGCGTTCAAGTTTCCCATGTTGCTCCACTTGGGGATTCGAATTTGCCCATGGCTCCGCGGGTGCAAGTCTGCTGAATGCTGATCTGAGGCTAGAATTGTCGGTTTTGGTGCCAGGGACTTGGTAGAGGTGGCTTGGCAGAGGTAGATCGTTGATCGAGTGCAGTAGTTCGCATTGAGAAGAGCTGGCGGGACTATTAATATAATCCGCAACACGTTTTCTTTTTGGCCCTTGCAAGTTGGTCATTTGTGGTAGGCGCAGGCCCGGTGCGCGTGGCACCTGCCTACTGTGAAATGTTTCGTTCCTGCTACTGGCTACAGCGCAGGACCGGATGGGAGACCAACCAGCAAGCGCTTCCTATGCCCGTCACAGGCCGTTGACTCGTTGAGTACAGCGTCGGGTTATCGACTTGGCTTCTCGCTGCCTGTTTTGATACATCGGTGCCAGATGTCCGAGATTCACAACGCTTCAGCATCGAAATGCCTACTATTGGGCCGCCCACTAGTCTGTGACTAGCTATCTGTAGTAGGAACCCAGCCAGCGACCAAACTACTCACTAAACACCACACGCGTGGAAAAAAAAACAAAAAAAAAACACAAAAACACAAAAACACCAGCCTCCAGCCTCCAGCCATCCATATCCATATCCATACCCCACGTGCCCCACCCACCAACGCCTTTGCCTTTGCCTTTGCCTCTTGCTTACTCACCATCTGACCGTAGAACTACTGCATGACCCCACTTGGGAGCCGCGTACTACTACATTCCCACCATCAACGGCCATCATTCCTCACTTCGCGACAAACTCTCAGTTCTCAGAACACGTTGTGCTTGTTTCTGACGCCATTGCGGACTAAGCACTAATCACCGTTATCCTAATGCACACGCCGCTAGCCGGAACCTCACAGACCGTCTCACTAACGCACACGTTCTTTCTGCTTCTATAGCTTGCTTTCCTTTTCTTGGCCTGCACTTCGTGGCGCAGCCTGCTACTATTGCTCAGACAGATGTGGTTTTCATCACGGAGATGTGTGCCTAGATTCAACCCCAATTCATTTCCCAACAGACCGACATCTTGCATCCGCCTTCCGAGCCGTGATTACGATTGCTCCTGGTACCTGATCATGTGAAACCTGCAGGCCGCATGCCACTGAGTATGATCTTTGGCAGAAAGAGATTGCTTATGGTATCGGGCTTTTCTGAACTTCCGTTTTGAACGGAGCGAGAACCAATTCGCCGAGGTCCACCGCGTGTCCTGGCACGGCATGGCTTCCTTGCCATCATACCAAGAAGCGACAGCGACAGCCGATTGGCTCCGGCTCATTGCGCCATACTGCAGGTTTGATGATTATCGAGCTTTGCGCTTGGTCAATAATCACTTCCACGTCGTATTCTCCCCCTTCTTGTGGAGAGATTTGTTCAGAGCAGTGAGACTCTCAGGTCTTGACCAGGGAGATGGTGAGTGACGCCCCATCGTCATCGATAGTAGGCGTCTTGTATGACTATAGATGTACTGCATAATGATACTCTTGATCATCGCTCGTGTTGACAATCCGCTGTTTCGTTGCTCCAGAGTTCAGTTGGTGGTTTAAATTTGTGTACAAGAAACTTGGCCACTTCTCCAAATCATCTCGAGGTCTGGTTCGAATGCTAGATGCTAGGCAATTTGGGGAGAATGCGTACGACTTCTGGTCAGATCAACAAACGGGGACTTTGAGCAAGGCATTTGAGCGTGCCTTGACTCTCTTGCCCAACGTCAATGCC
This sequence comes from Epichloe aotearoae, assembly GCA_000729855.1. Classification (NCBI taxonomy): domain Eukaryota; kingdom Fungi; phylum Ascomycota; class Sordariomycetes; order Hypocreales; family Clavicipitaceae; genus Epichloe; species Epichloe aotearoae. The sequence goes on from JFGX01000047.1 coordinate 104,085, forward strand.
ATTTTGCTTGACGGACACAGAGACCTGGATCTCGCTTTTTTGACTGTTCCTAACGAACGCCGACAATACGGCAACCTCCAAGTCCTATCTGTCGCTGAATGCCGTTATCAGATTCCCAGGCTATTCTTCGCTGCCCCGAGTCTTCAGAATGTTGTCTATCTGGACATCTCGTATCTCCCGGGCTCGCTACTCCCTGTGGTCCAGCCGGCAGTGTTACCTGCTTTACGAATCCTGAAGGTTAGAGGAAGAGAGTTGAATGATTCCCGGTGCCTGGAAATGCTCGGGCATCTTGGACTTCGTCTGTGGAGCCTGGATATAAGTGACAACAACGTCACAGACAATACAATCCAGGCCATAAAGAACTGGTGTATCCCAACGTGGCCATTGCGCACAGAAGCACATAGTCATGCTGAAGGAAAATTACTCTCCGCGGGTGGAGGCACCGAATTCCACGGGCCATTTCTATCTATAGAAGATGAAGACTTGAGCGCATCGTTCTCTCATCCCGAGAGATATTACGTCGACGCTCCACGATACATGGCCCAGTCTACTTCGGCAACACAAGAAAATCACGTTTCAAGATCAGACGGGAGCTCCGGAATTCGAAAAGACACTGTCGAAGCTGCAACCGCGCTCCTAACAGTGGGCGATGGTCCTGTCGAGACCCAAGACTATCGACAGTCGGCGGGATTGACTCACCTCCGTCTCTCCAACAACCAACTATCTGCAGCGGGCATCCAAAAACTCCTGCGCATCTCAAATGGCCACATTGAGGATCTGACCTGCGACTCATTGTCGTTGCTGCCCAAAGACGGGCAAAGCGGTAGTTTTTGGCCACCTGATACCAACCTGCGTGGTATTCTAGGCGCAGCACATTGTTTTAGACCTGTAATGTCACCAAACCTGCGTGTGCTGAGGCTTCATCATTCTGTCGTCACCAACATACCCACTCTGCATATGCGCGGCGCATCTTACCAGGCTCGCAGTCGCCTGGCCGAAACCATCATTCGAGAGCGCACAGAGACATTATTCCCCCAGACATTCCTACCCGACATGAACCCGCGGCTGTCTTCACTGACCCTGACCTGTTTACCTCGTCGCTCTTGCGGTCCGTTGATATCCAAACTCAAACAATTTCTGAAATTGCTTTCAGACCAAGAACGCGCTATTCAAGATATATCACGGACCGTTTCGACACGGCGCAATCCCGGACTTTTGAAAGGTCTAAGACACTTGCGCTTAGAATTCGACGACGACGATGTAATGGATGACGGCTTCTCCGCATCTGTCAACTTGGTTGGAGAGCAGTTGATGAAAAGCGAGGACGACATGTTTAGTTTCTTTCGGGACGAACGGGTAGAAACTCGAATCTCGGCTATGCAAGCAAGGTCTTTTGCTAACGCGGCGTTGAATTCCAAAGGGGTGGCGGGGGCGAACAGGCCAACCAGGGTGGACCAGTCCTATTTTTCCGACCGAGACAAGTCGGATTTCGTGACACATGATGGACGCTGGAATGATGAAGCCTTTTCAGTCCAAGTATGGATAGGACCAGCAAACCCTGACGCACCCGAAGCTCTGAGAGACTACCGCCGGATGGTGGTCGAACATGATGTCAGAGATGGCGTCGGACCTGTGACCCCGGCTCAAATTGAAGCTGGTGCGCCTCGAAGCTCATTTATATATCAAATCGCGTGGAGCGCCGCGGTCATGCCGGCGTTGCTGAGGGTACCCGAGGAGGATGAGCTTGCTGGAATGAGCGACGTCCTCGACGCGCTCAAGGCATACCGCCTAGAGTCCCGGTCCAAGTACGAGCAGAGAAGAAAGTTTTCAACAACGCAGAGGAACGATGTTCTACTTGGAAACCCGCATTATTTTTGGACGGGAACTCTGGAAGTGTCGTTGGAAGTCAAGATGCCCTTTTCATTACGCCCAACCGATTGGAGATGACGCACACTGAAGGGTCTATGGATGCCAAGCTCGCGAAAGACTGACGTATTATGCATCGAATTACTTGTGGCACCTTGTGTGCTCATCAACGCACTTCAGTAAGTAGCGAGACTAGAAAAATGACATGTCAAGCGGTAGGCAGCCAGAAACATGTTGCGCGGGACTGTACGGAGTAATCCGTATGAATGCCGTGACAGCGCTGCCAGAATGAGACATGGCGGGTGAAGAAAATTGCCAACATTGGATAACTCTGCGAGTAATAGACAATCACCTCTCTGGGGTAGACGGCATGTTCTTGAGGAACGTCGCAGACTGTGTGTGTCATCCTTGTCTTGGGATCTGCCATTGCATCATCTTTTCTGTCTTGGTCTTCACGCACACATACATAATAACACAACACGCATATTATTACAATGGACAACAATATTACGTGACCATTAGCTTGACACTGACTGGCTGGTTCCCCCATGTAGCAGCCCGGCAACTATCAGCTCCGAAATGGCCCCACGCATACGGACTAGGTATGACTACGCCACGCATCTATGCCAATCTAGAACAACAAGCAAGATGCAGTCGGTCATTCGAAAGCATTTTGAGTTGGGCACTACGGATCTTGGTATACTCGGGAGCTCCTTCTGGCCGGTTGCTTGCGCCCTCGTCTGAACCAGCGACAGAGCAGCCCCCTTTTCATTCTACATCTAATCCGATCGGTTTGTTGATTTGCACATTTGCACCTACGTGACGACTGGAGTGAACTCACGCGACAATGAGGTTTCAGTCGAGCAAAGGAGCCATTGTGGCTGCCGCCGCTATTCTGAGTAAGGTGTTTTGTTTTCCCTCTGCGTTCGCAACACAGGCGGGCTTGACTGACGAGACACGTCTTTTCTACCCCGATGCGTAGATGTCGCAACAGCACAGGCTGCCCCGACATCGTACTGTTCTGTCGACAATCAAGTATGCTTCCAATGGGCCGTTCCCGAGGCGGCCGCCAACTCGGGCTCAGGAAACGTCTACTTCCAGCTGCGGGCGCCCACCTCGTACGCCTGGGTCGGCCTGGGCATCGGCTCTCGAATGCAAGGATCCGACATGTTCGTCATGTACGACAACGGCAACGGCAACGTCACGCTCAGCACCAGGCAGGGCCTCAACCACGTCATGCCCACTTATAGGCAGAAGAAGGGCGTTGAGCTGCTCGCTGGGTCGGGCGTGGTGGACGGCCAAATGGTTGCCAATGTGCGATGCAGCGACTGCTCCATGTTGAGCTTGAAAGACACGAACGGGTGGCTGTCTGCTTGGAAGAAGGGGAGCTCGCTTGCGTCGACGAGTCCTTCTGCGCAGATTGCATACCATGATGGCCATGACCAGTTCTCGGTCGACTTTACAAAGGCGGCTGTGTCGTCGGACAGCAATCCTTTTGTGAGCAGCCGTGGTGGAAATGCCTCTGGGGGGAACGGGCCTGGATCTGGGTCCAGCAGCCCCGGAGCAGGCGTTGTCGAGACCAGCAATCCCAATCGGGATATTCTTCATGCCCACGGCATCATCATGTCGATTGTGTTCCTGATCGGGTACCCCGTTGGATCCATGGTCATGCCTTTGCTGGGGAAGTGGCTCCTTCACGCGAGCTGGCAGATGGTCATGTTCCTGCTCATGTGGGCTGGGTTCGGCGTCGGTTACGTCCTTTCCCGTCGTCTCGACTTGGTATGTTTCTTTGTTGCTCTCCTCTCCTTCCACCCGTTCGATGTGCTTGACCCATGAAGACTAATCTGGAAAACCTGTGTGCAGTTCTTCATGCAGGCTCACACCCGACTGGGCGTCATCCTATGCTGTCTCGTCAGCTTGCAGCCTGTGCTGGGCTGGCTTCACCACCAACACTATGTTAAGCACCAGCGGCGCGGGGCCGTCAGCCACGCTCATATCTGGTATGGCAGAGCTCTCATCATCCTGGGCATGGTGAACGGCGGGCTTGGGCTGCAGCTGGCGGGGTTGGATCGCCCCTTTGTCATCGCGTACTGCACCATCGTCGGTGTTTTCGCCGCTCTGTACGTGGCATCTGTTATTCTGGGGGCCGTCAAGAGGCGATCAAGCAGGGGGGAGCCAAAGTAGCGAGTGGTACGGAGCGCAGGAAGTGAGAAGTGCTGCCGAGTCAGAAGAGATGGGGGGGATCTTGGTTGCTTTCATGGTTCCATGTACTTTTTACGTAAAATAATTACAGTGTTTGCGTATTCTAAGATGTTGGTATTATTAGTAATTTTAGTTGATTAAAAAAGGATTCGCAAAGTTTGAATGATATTTCGAAGGAGAGACCACGTAGTATCATAATGCCAACGCGCCGTACCAGTCGATCCATCGATGTAACGAAGAGCTGCAACGACAAAAAAAAACCTATAAAGTGAGCACCACCATCGCCCGATTGACAAGTTTCGTGTCCCATCTATGCGAATTACCGCATGTCTAATCTCGTACGTGACGACACAGACGAGGCCTAGCATCTACAAAGGGCAGGGAAAGTGTCGCCCAGTTTCATCACGCATTGGCTTCGGCCGGCAGTCTGGGAAACATCCGACGGGAATTCACGTGGCGACCGGCCGGCTCGTGGTGCAGGGCAGGCTTCATCCTAGATAGCGGGTTCCCGTCCGCAACTACCAGAGGAAAAGCACGGCGTAGATGGGGCAAATGGAGAATATGACGGCAGACCTTGGACTAGCTGCATGATCCGTCGGTCCAACGCTCCGTCTCTATTAAAAGAGGCTGATCTGCGATTTCCCTCATTTTTCATGCCTGTGCCTGTGCCACTGGTATATTTAGTCCAGAGGACTGGAGGAGAAGATGGCGGTTGGGGAACAAAGGTCGATTCTCGAAACGAGTTCGCACTTGTGGGATGTTTTTAAATGACGGACATCACATCGTGATGAATCTGTGCAGGGCTTTTCCGCTGGACCACGGATTCGGTCGAGGTCTTGAATTGATGTTGTACCGTACATGCAACACTGGCATGCAAAGCCGATATGCTACTTGGCAAGAGTTGAGCGTAATGTTGGGAAAACCGGCGTCATTGTGACAATCCAATGTTGGGTGGGTTGCGCCTGGTCAAGGTTGGCAAAGTTACAGCAAATAATCCTTGATAGCCTCCCAAAACGCCCTCGCGTCCTCAAACATGGGGACATGTCCCGTGCCAGGCACAATCCTCAACTCAGTGCCGTTGCTACCCAGCAAGCCCTTGAATCCCTCCATCGCCTTCACCATTGCCCCCTTGCCATCTGCTTCTCCGACGACGAAGATGCCTGGCACCGAACAGTCTTTCATATCCGGCTTCAAATCATACTCCCACAGTGCGGTGCAGCTGTTGGCAAACCCCTCCACGTTATTGGCGGCGACCATGTCCGTCATGGCTTGCGCCGCGCCAGCCCTGTCCATCGATTGTGGGCTGAACCACCGCTCGACGGTTTGCACGGCAAGCTCCTCGATTCCCCTGCCGTCGTATGCTTCAGCAACTGCGATTCGATCCTTCCATGCTTGGGTGTTGGCTGGGCTGGACGTGGCGTTGAAGTCGCAGGCGATGAATCTCTCGAGGCGGGTCGGGTGTTTGATGGCAAAGTTGAGCGTCGTGGCACCGCCCATGGAGACGCCGATTAGGGTCTGAAGTTTGGGAATGCGAAGAGCATCCAGGACACGAGCCAAGTCACCGGTGACGGTGTCGAGGTTGGCGGCAACGGGTGGTTGGGGAACGGCATGGCGTCCGCGCGTGTCGTAGCGCAGGATACGTACGTCTGGGCGACGCTCTTTGAGAATGGCGACGAAGGAGTCCCACATGTGTAGCGAAGTGAGAAGAGAGTTGGAAAGGACAACTGTAGGAGCTCCTGGTGAGCTGTTTCCCTCCAGACGGTACGGAATGGTGAGGGCGTCCCTGGTTGTGATGTAGGAAGAAATGACCGTGTCGGATCCAGGAATTGTGCTTGTTATGCCATCAGCTGATGTGAATGCGGCAGAAGCCGGCAACTCCGACAAGGACGAGAGATCTCGTGGAGCAGGACCAAAAATATAGAAAAGCGACCAGGTTTGCCGGCTTTTGGAGGCAACGTATTTATCGAACACCTCTGTACGCCAAGTCGTGTCCATGGAGGCTCTGTGTTCTGCACCACCTTGGCCGTTTTGCTTCTGGTAGTCGTGCAAGCAAAAGTAGACGGCTTTTCCCGATCCTTCCGAAGTCGATGTCTTGAAAAGGCGTGATCTCAACCATCCCGGAACTTTGGCCAGCATCTCGGCGTGCTCCTCTTCGAACCACTTGCGGTACTGGTCACCCGCGCCGTCTGCGTCGGTGACGGTGATGTCGACAGCGACGGTGATGATGCCTTCAGCTTCCTCGTCTGCCAGGTTCTCAATCGGCGTGAACAGCGGCGATTGTTTGGTGTAAAGTAGATGATAGAAGTAGCGCTTGACGTCTACCTGCGCAATGGTACTCGCCTCCCGGGGCGAACGATTCGCGCGTAATGTCGTGTACGTTTCTGTTTCCAGGTGGCTCATGGCAGTGACATCGTAGACGGCCATGTAGGCGGGCTGGTCCCGGGCAGCGGCTTTGTAGCGGAAGCCGTTGGGGAATATTTGCGGAAGCCGGAGACGAGCAGGGCCATGTTCGTTGTTGTACCATTCGTGGAAGGCCGCCGGTGGGAGGCCCGGTTTGGGGTCCATGGTGACGAGGAGAATGCCCGGCGGCGACATTGTCAGTGAATCTACTTGGAACAGGATGATGATAATAGTAGCTATAGCTATTGCGAGGTGGTGAAATGAGTGAGAGTCGACATCATGGGAATCCGTACGGACTGTGGATCCAATGAACGGGGTAGGCCTTGCCTTGTCATTCGGGTCGGCAAGTCACGTCGGTTATCGATCGTGGATCGTGGATATACGGAGTAGCTCATCGCGATTGGTTGGCTACCAAATATTTTATTTCTGACAGTCGCTCCAGCTTGGGAGATTGTCACTTGCGTAACAAAGGGTAAAGATACATGACGTGAGGTTGTCAGGGAGAGCTCCTTGAAGCATTGGATGTGTGGATGCGGCTCGCGCATTGACTAGGATAAAACCCTCTATAAGACAAAGGTAAATATAATATATTAGAAGTACCTCTATAGACTAGTTATTACTATAGCACACTATATACCTTTTAGGTATAAAAGTTAGCTACTATCTATACCTCTAATTAACTAAATTAAACGCTTTTATTAATACTTATAGATACCCTTACCTAATAGTTATAAGCCTAGGAGGCTTTTATTACCCTTATTATTAATTATTATAAAAGATTTAAAGCTTTATTATTATTATTAATTAATACTTACTAATATTAAGAGATAATTACCCTTTATTATAATAATTAGTTAAAATACTTATTCTATACTTCCTTTAACTAGTATATTCCCCTTTATAATATCTAAAGAAACTCTAAATATAATATTATTATTAGAGAAAGACTAGATTAAATAGTATATATAAATTAAGAATTATATAGAATCCTATAGTGTCTAGAAGTATATTAACCCTAATAGGGATAAATTACTTAAAAAACCTATAATACCTATATACTTATAAAGGGAAGAGAAACCTAAGATTATAGTAAATAACCCTAATACTCTAGAGAATTAGAAGCTTACTTATAAAGATATAAAGGATTAATTTAACTTTTAATATAAAGAGTTATATTTTAATCTTATAAAGTATATAAACCTATTAAAGTAAATACCTAAGATTAGGGAATATATTTATAAGACCCTTTTAAAGAATATATAAGTCTCTTTTAACTTTAATACTAAAGTAAAAGAAAAGAAGTTAGTTTAATACTATATATAAAGAATACTAAAGCTTCTATAGGATTAGTATAAGCTAAATATAAAGAAAATACTTATTCTTACTAAAGTATATCTTAATAATTACTTTCTAGCTAAAGGTACTTAAGATTAGTATAAGTAAGTAGTAATAATAGAAATACTATAGAGAAATTATCTAGACCTTAAGACCTAATAAACTAAGGAGATAATACTATATAAGTTTATTATATCTCTTTAGAGTAAATTTAAGTTATTTTAAAAGAAATAGAATAACTTACTTAATAAAAAAGGGAATTATAGCTTTCTTAAGGCTATTACTAAGTTTAAAAGAGATTATAAAGCTCCTTAGAGTATAGTAAAGATTACTAATATACTTACTACTAATAAATTAAGTAATTAGAGTAAACTAAAGAGAGAGAAATACCCTAGATACTCTAATTATAATATTAAGAATACCTTAAAGTAGTAGGAATTGTTAAGGACTAGCCCCTAGGCAACTGCGGTAGGGCGTTAGTATAATATTAAGAAGCTTAAGAAAGGAAGAAGAAAAGGGCAGGAAGCTATTCCTAGCGGTGCCCCTTATACCCCTTAGCTACCTTATGTTAGCCCCCTTTTTATACCCTAGCTACCCCTATCTGCCTCCCCCTTACATATAGTATAGCTTATACTTAGGCAAAGCCTAAGCCCTTTATATATACCCTGTTTTTTACCTAGCCTTTCTTTATTATTATAATAATATTAGCCCTACCCCTTACTTATTATTTAGTAGTGTATATAACGTGTCCTAGCTAATCCCCCTTATTTTTATAAGTCTATAATATACGTTTTACCTAGCCCCTCTTTGTTATTATAATAATATTAGCCCCGCCCCTACCTATTATTTAGTAATGCATATAATATATCTACCCTACTAGCCTCTATTTATTATAATAATAACTACCCTACCCTTACCTATTTATAACTTACCTAATATAAGTATAAATCCCCTATATAAATATCTTACTTATTTCCCTTATATAGCTTTACCTTCTCTTATATAATATATCCTTTAAATATTATAGTCTTATTATACCTTCTTAATTTATTATATTAATTCTATCCTACTACTAATTATTTACTTATTAAATATACCTTATAATTTACTTATTTTATCTACTCCCTAACTAGGCCTATAATACCCCTAGCCTATTTTATTAGTAAGTTTCTTATAAAAGGGAACTTTAATAATAAGTAATATACTACTCCTATATTAGTTTAGTACCTATATAAGCTATATATTAAATAATTCCTTACTACTAGTATTTTAAACTATTATTCCCCTAAAAGTAAGGAGTCTTATCCTCCTTATTAGTAGAATTATATTACCTATATCTAGTTAACTAGGCTTCTTTCCGCTAATCCCTAACTTTAATATACCCTTAAGGACCTTAAAGCTAAAATTACTATAGGCACTTATATTCTTATCCCTAGTATCCTAAAGACCTTAGATACTAAGAAGAAAATACTTATCCTATCCTAGAAGTTTTACTATCTTATAAGCTAGTAAACTACTTTACTAAACTAGGCTTAATTTAATCTAGCACTAGTTTATTTAGCCCTTAGGCTCTCTCTATTTATAAACTTACTTACTATAAATATAACTAGCCTTAATATTACTCTATATATTAGTGCTAGTCCCTTAGCTAGCTATAGTATAGGGAATTCTATATAGTAAGTTACTAGTGTTTTATTCTAATAAAATTAGTAAGTAATTAGTAGCTTAACTACTATATATAAGGAATTTTATAAGTAGTCTATAGCCCTTCTTTATATACTTTCTTCTTACTACTATAATAATAACTAGCGCTATCTTTAATATATTAAAGTAAGTAATAACTTACCTTCTTATTATTATTAATAATACTCCTAACTTACTTCTAAAGTAAGTCCTACCTATAGATATACCCCTTACTTCTCTAGAGCTAGCTAGCCCCTAGCTAGGACTAGTAGTCCCTCTCTTTATAGCCCTCTAAGTATATCTTTAGCTAGTGTCCCTCCTATATATACTTATTTTATACCTCTTAATTATACTATCTAAAACCTAGGTAATACCTATAGTAAGTAGCTCTAACTACTATATATATTTACCTATATATCTCCTATATATAGGTTAGTATTAACTAGCCCCTAAGTAAAGAAGAAGCCTATTAACCTAAGTTTCTCTAGAGAACTAAGTAATATTTATAATATAGTAAATAGTAGTAATACCTAAGTAATAGTAAGTAGTAGTATATTTATACCTTAGGTGCTAGTAGAAGTCTTTATAGGTAAATAAGTTTTCTAAAATTAATTTAGTTTATTATTAACTTATATATTACCCTATTTTACCTTAAATTTATTAAGGGCTTTTATCTTATCTATACTCTCTAATAGTTTTTATATTAATTATAAGTACCTTACTTACTTAACTAAGATATTCTATCTCCTACCCTATCCTAGTGTATTCTAAGCTACTAAGATTTATTTTACCTAATATTCCTTAATAAGTTTATTATTATTCTTTACTAGAATCTATTTTAAACTTAGGTATAAGTCTTATAGTTTTTAGCTAGGAAGTGGATCCTCCGCTACCCTTTTAATAAGGTTAATATAGAAAACTAGATAAATACTTTTTAGTATATCTAACTAGACTATAAGTAAAGATAGTATTTCTATAACTATATACTTAGTAGCTACCTAGTTAAGTTTCCTTAAAGAATAGTTTATCTTAATATTTTTAAGTAATAACTATACTTTATCCCTAACCTAAAAATATTTTACTAGGTATCTTAATACTAATATAGTATCCTATTACTATTACTATATATAAGCTATTATAGCCTAAGCTAAGAGAGTACTCTCTTAGAGATAACTTAGGAATTAAATAGCTTTACCCTTTAGTATAGTTATAGAGGTAAAATAGTTAAGCTAGGACTAGATAGGCTCTAGGTTATAACTATAAAGTAATTTATTTAGGCTTACCCTAGTAACTAAAGAGGTCCTATTATTTATTATAAGTTAGTAAGTAGTAAGGTATTTAGGCTAGTTATACTATAAGAAGGAGATTATTATATATAGGATTACTTATACTTCCTAGTTTACCTATTCTATACTACTATTAGTCTAGGGGTAATATAATATAGAAAGTAACTAATTAATCCTTACTAGGGAGTATAATATTATCTAGAACTTCCCTAACTAGTCTAATCCTTAATCTATAATAATAAACTAAGGAAACCCTTTAAATCTCTACTAGACTATCTTAAATTATTCTATATACTCCTTAGCCTTAATAGAGGTTATAGCCTTTAACTATATAAACTTTAAGAGTCTATTTATAATTACTATAAGGTACTATAGCCTCTTTAGAGATAATACTAGTAGGTTTATTATAAAGTTAATAGAGATCTATAACTAGAACTAGTTAGAAATTAGTAAGGGCTTTAGTAAGCCCTAGCACTATTAATAGCTTTTATAACTACTAATATAGTAGTAATTATAAATAAACCTAGTAATATCCTATAATATCCTATCCTAATAAAACTATTACTATAATATCTAGAATATAGTATTATAGCCTAGGTATCCTACTACTAGTAAGTTATAGCACTATTATATAAGGGTTATTATAAGGGGCTCCTAAGCTAAGACCTATATATACCCTTAAAATTAAAGCGCTTTATAGGCACTTATAGAGTAGTCTACTACTTACTCTCTTATTATTACCCCTAGGGGAAACCTCTAGGTACTTTCCTAAATAGCCCTTAGTTAGATACTATATATAAGATCTAATATAATAGCCTAGTCCTAGAGAGCCTAGAGGTACTTATTAGTAAAGAGAGCCTCCCCTACTAGAAGTAAGGGTATATATAACTAGTGTAGCTCTATATTAGACTTATCCTAGTGTACTCCTAGTAATAGTAATAGCTATATAATAGTAAGGGGTTATAAGACCTATCTTATTCTTAAAGTTACTCCTTATTAGTCTTATTCCCTTTAAGATAAAGTATCTAGTTATTAAGCCTATATACTAGGCCTATAGTATAGATAAAAATTAAATAGCGTAAGTATATCTACCTATTAGGCCTACTATTCTAATATTAACCTTAGGGTTATAAAGTACTCTAGGTTCTTATAGTCTATATAAATAGTAAATAGATAGGAAACGCCCTATAACTTTACTAACTATACCTTTAAGTATAAGATAATAGCTAATAGTTCCTTATTATAAATTATATAGTTCTTTTATAAAGCTATAAGGCTAGCAGAGTAGTAAGTAACTAGGTATATTATATTATTAGGTCCTTATTATAAAAGGTACTTACTAAGGGCTATGCCTAAATAGTTAGCCTCTACTACTATAGGATAGTCTAAGTCCTATTATACTAGGACTAGATATATAATAAAAGTATCTTTTAACCTCTTAAAAGTATTATTCTCCTCTAGCCCCTAATAAAAAGGGGTATTCTTCTTAGTAAGTTATATAAGTAATACTACTAACTCTAAAGAGTTCCTAATAAAGTTATAGTAAAAGTTTATAAACCCTAAAAAGCTTTAAACCCCCTATAGTTTTATAGGTACTACCTATTCTCTTATAGCCACTACCTTCGCTAGATTAGGACAGATTAAATAGCCTACTATAATAATATACCCTAGGTATTAGACCTCCTTTATAGTAAATATAGACTTATTAAGGTTAAGGTATAACCCTATAGCCCTTAAGCGCCCTAGTATAAGTTAAACCTTTACTATATAGTCCTTCCTTAACCCTTCTAAATAAACTAAGATATTATTAAGATATACTATTATAAAATCTCCTAATATATCCCCTAAGGATTTATTAATATAGTATTAGAAGGTTACTAGTGTACTAGCTAGGCTAAATAGGTAAACTAGCTATTTAAATAACCTAAACCTTATATAAAAGGCTATAAGGTACTCCTTACCCTTAGCTATCTATAGTTTATAGAATACTATATAAATATCTACCTTTATAAACTAGTGTGCCTAGGAGAGGGAGTATAAGGTTTCCTTAATTAATAGGAGTAAGTAGTAATCCTATACTATTATTTTATTAAGTATATAATAGTTTACATAGAAATGCTATCCCTTATTTAATTTTTTAATAAGAAGAACTAAAGCTATAGCTAATAAGGAGCTAGTATAGATTTATCCTTTATCTATAAGGTCTATAATCTAGTGCTAAACCTCTAAGAGCTAGTCCCTTAGTATATTATATAATAGCCCCTATAGAAGTGCTAGTTAGGACCTATCTAAGTTCTTATATAACTATATATAGTAATAAAGAGAATCCCTATAAGGAGGCAAGCTATTAGCCTTAGCCTTATTAAAAAGGTCTATAAAGTCTGCTAATTCCTCTAGTACTATAGCTATATCTAGACTATTTAGTGTTATTTTAGGCGCTATAATTTATAGTATTATTATTATCTCTTTAAGGCTTATAGTAATAAACCTTATTATAGTATTCTTTATCTATTATACCTATTATACCTCTATAGCATATAAGGATCTAATAATCCCCTATACTAGGGGTTCTCCCTCCTACTTAGTAGCCTCTAATATATAAAGGCCCTTTACTACCCTAATAACTAGCTACTATTCTACTATATAAATTACTACCTTATAGTATTCTAGCTATAGTATCCTAAATATTATATCTTAGGTAAGGCCTAGGATAATATATAAATACACTAATAACTCCTAGTTATTAATATTAATTCTAGCATATACTATATAGGTAATAAAGAAGAAGTCTTCCCTTTATTATATCCCCCTTCTCTCTATTTTTACTATAGTATAGACCTACCTATATTTTAGTAGTTATATAAGCTCTAGGCTAAGCTGCCTTACTACTAATTTACTTATAGCGCTATAGTAATTATAGCTATAATTAATCTAGATATTAATATAAAAATATATATTAAAGAGTACTAGGATTAAGAAAGGTAGTTAGTCTATATATTATTCTATATCCCTATCTATATTTATATACTAGCTATACTTATCTAAATCTATAGCTAGTAGCTAGCCCCTCTATCCCTATATAAGGCTTTACTTAGGGGCTACTTATTTTCTAAGGTATTAGTTATAGCCCCCTTATCTACGCTATCTATGTTTACTCTATATATATTAATTTAGACCTTTAGTTAGTAAGGCAGGAGGAAGGTATACTCCTAAATATAGTAATCCTTAGATCTATAATATAAGTAATATCCTTCCTAGTAGTACTTAGTTAACTTTACTTTAGTTACCTATTTAGCCCTTAGCTACTTTATGTTTTTCTTAGGGCCCTTATCCTTCTTATCTATCTTATTCTACTAGGTTATTATAGTATATACCCCTATTATTAGTATATTACCCTTATAATTTACCTATTAAGGTATAGGCTAGGCTAGCTAAGGCTTACGCTAGTTCTAATATTTTTTCTCTAAGGCTAAAGACTTAATATCCACTACTATACTATAGTATTAGGTAATCGCTATATAGTACTCTATTTAGCTAACTCCTTTACTAATAGAGGTCTCCCTTATGTGTTTATTAAGTATATATTATAGCTTAGCTAGCTTAATATCCTTAGTCTAATAAGCCCCCCTTACTAAAGAAAGCTTTTATTTAAAGTAGATAAAAAATATAGTAAATACCTCTTTTATCCCTTATTCTATCTAATTAAGCTCTATTAGGGCTATCTCCTATTTATAAGGGTCTATATATAGGGTTTCTAAATAGCTAAGAAAGGCCTCTAGGTTATAGTTACTAAGGTAGCCTGCTTTAAAGTATATAGCTATATAGGCCTAGACCTTAGGTAATAGGTTCTAGTAAATAAATATCTATTAATCCTTTTAGGTCCTAATAAAGTCCTTATCTACCTCTAGTTTATATTATATTAGGAACTTCTAGGTAGTAAATATAATCTTATTACTATTATATAGGTTACCTATTAGGATTAGTTTTTATTAGATTTATAATATTAGAGGTAGTAAACTTAGGCCTAAGGGTAGTATAGTAGAGTCTAGGTTAGGGACTATTAGCTTTATAGGAGTATTTAATAGGAAAGCTAGTTAAGTTACTAGCTCTAGGTTTATATATATATATTATTATAGGTTCTTAATTACTTTTACCTACTATTCTAGTATAAGTTAAAGTGTTTTAAACTAGGCATTATAAGCCTCTAGTGGTAATATAGCCTTAGATAGGGGGGTTATAGTCCCTAGATTAGGCTAGTGTTCTAGTTAAAGTGTGTCTATTAGTTATATTATTATTTCCCTTTTTCTATTATTTAGTAGCCTTCTTTTTTAGACTAAAGGAAGCTTCTTAATTATTAAGGACTAGCCCCTAGGTAACTATAGTAAGGCATTAGTATAATATTAAGAAGCTTAAGAAAGGAAGAAAAAAAGGGCAGGAAGCTATCCCTAGCGGTGCCCCTTATACCCCCTAGCTGCCTTATGTTAGCCCCCTTTTTATACCCTAGCTACCCCTATCTGCCTCCCCCTTACGTGCAGTACGGCTTATGCTTGGGCAAAGCCTAAGCCCTTTACAACTACCTATTTATAAATAGTAAAGATCTAAAAGCCTTTAATTACTTACCTCTAAGCTTATAGTTATAAAGTATTTCTAATAATAATAAAAGCTCTAAAGTATATTAAATTATATAATATAATTCCCTAATTAGAGTAAAAAGCTTATATTAGTTACCTTATTAGTTATAGAGGTAAATCCTAGTATATTATCTAGGTACTAATATTACATAATTATAAGGTTATTATATTAGTATGTGTTTAATTTAATAAGAACTCCTTCTTTAAGCTAGAAAAAAAGCTAGAATTAGCTTAAAAAGAGAAAATATTAATAATTATACTACTTAAAGAGCTTAAAGCTAATAATATTAAAGAAGAGATTAGCTAAGATCTTATTAGAATAGAGCTAGAAAAGGATAATTATACCTCTTTACTATTAATTACTAAGCTAGAAAATAAGTAGTTTAAAGTAAAAATACCTTCTTAAATAATAGGATAAGAAGGTAACTATATTAGTGTACTTTTAACCCCTCCTAACTCTTCTTATAAGGCACTAGTTACTATAGAGAATATAAAGCTTTAGATATAAGGTAATAATATACTATTTTATAAGATTAATAAATTTATATATAAGGTAATAACTAAATATATAAAGACTACTATAGAGACTAGTAAAATTACTAGTAAAGGTAGTAAGATAGTAGAGAATTATTATCCCTATAATAATAGTATTAATCTAGATAATATTATAACTAGAAAATACTAAAAAAAGGAATCTAGGAAAGCTAGGTAAGTATAGTTTTCTTTTACTTTTTTAATAGTATTCTAAGGAACTTAGTATAGTTTATATATTAAAGATATACCCTAGAACCTACCTATTATTATTAGGTAATAGTATTTATATATTATAATTACTAGAAGGAAGTAATTATAAAGAAGCTTTTAAAGCTT